>SMDT01000947.1:0-124472 GCA_005392925.1 Aquilaria sinensis | reverse complement strand
GAGCCAAACAGCGCAGCGGAATTTAACCGAAACCCTCCAGGATCCAAGTGAAACGGGGTAAACCGGGTGTTCAAAAATTTTCATACCTAATTTTCGGTTGAGATCTCTCACTCAACTGTAGAGTCGAATCACAAAACCTGAACAGTTGACGTGTTCAGGCTCTCTATGGTATCCACACGAGTCTCTCGGGATCACCACGCTTCCACCACGTCCCGGCAGATGCGTTTCTCTTGCGCTCGCAGTGCTAGCTTGCGTCCTCCAAGGAATTGCAAGAGAAGAGTGCGGCTGTCCTTTTGGGAGGCTAGGGCAAGGAGACCTACGAATTTCTCACTTAAAAGTTATATTTATAGTGAGACTCAACTTCCAGGCCTAATGGGTTTCAAAGCCCTAATCCAATTAGGATTTAATTTCGGGCTTAATAATGGCTCAACTCTTGGGCCCATTATTAATATGAAATTAAAGTGAAACCATAACCCAAATAATTAGCCCATGCACTCTAATGATCCAAATAGCTCTATGTGTGTGACCCAATAGGCTCTTACCACGTTGGCAATGATCATAAATCACATTTATGATCATAAGCAATGAGCGGTGTCTAGCAACACATCATTGCTACCCAAGTGACAAGATTGTCGATGATTCGACTAAACCTTTATGATCATCACCGATATATGCCATTGTCCCTTTGTCCAAGATATCAAGACTAAGCACGAGACATGGAATGTGTCACTCTCGTATAGCCCATTCTTTGGTTTCTTGATTACCGAGTAGACCAACTTAAACTGATGACATTGATATCGTATATCAACTCATCCGAGCATGGCCATGCATTTTCTAAGTCTCACTCTATCAAGGGGCCCGAAGATATCACTCCCGTTACATAGGAGGGACAAATCCCATCTTGATCATACAAATCCCTCCGCATGATATGTGACATACCCAATGACCTCCTTCAAGTTCACTCAGTTACGAGCAACAAAGGAAAGTATCAAAGTATGTGACTCACATGTAGGGAACCTTGATGATCTTAGGTCGAAGGACTACATATACCATGATCACTATGAGAATCACTTATGACACTCATATAACGATCCATGTAGTGTTCTCATGGTGGGTCGGTCCAGTACACAAGTTCTCCAACTTGTACCCATATGTAGACTACATATCTCATATTAGTCTCCACATATGCTAGTCATTATGTATTATTGCAACCCACTCCACAATAATACTAGACCAGGGACGTTTAAGAATATCATTATTCTAGGGTTACAATTATGTTTGTTACGTTACGCAGAAACAAAACAACAAACATAATTGCTGGATTAATGCCTTAATAAAATATCATGACTCAATGTGCAAAAAATACAATCATCTCATGATTGGCCTTTTGGGCACAACACTAACAATCTCCCACTTGCACTAAAGCCAATCATCCATGTATCTAATACCGATGGACCTAGAATGGCTATCATGCTTTTGCTGCGTAAGGGGCTTTGTCAGTGGATCAGCAATGTTGCTGTCTGTCGAAGTCCTGCATATCCTTACATCACCCCTCTCGATGATCTCCCTGATGAGATGATAGCGTCGGAGTATGTGTTTGGATCGCTGGTGAGATCGAGGTTCCTTAGCCTGTGCGATTGCTCCATTGTTGTCACAATAGAGCTCTATCGGGTCGGCAATGCTTGGAACCACTCCAAGTTCAGTGATGAACTTCTTGATCCAAACTGCCTCCTTCACAGCATCAGAGGCGGCAATGTACTCAGATTCTGTTGTAGAGTCAGCTACTGTCTCTTGCTTTGAACTCTTCCAGCTCACAGCACCACCACCAATACAAAACACATAACCAGATTGCGATCTAAAATCATCCTTATCGGATTGGAAGCTTGCATCGGTGTAACCCCTTACAACGAGCTCATCTTCACCTCCAAAGACCAAGAATGCATCCTTAGTCCTTCGTAAGTACTTAAGGATGTTCTTAACAGCTGTCCAGTGACTCTCACCAGGGTTCGATTGGTACCTACTCGTCATGCTCAAAGCATATGAGACATCGGGATGAGTACATATCATGGCATACATGATAGATCCAATTGCTGAGGCATATGGAATCTTACTCATGCGCTCTCTCTCCTCGGGTGTACTCGGACACTGAGATCTAGAAAGAGTGATACCATGTGACATGGGCAAGAATCCTTTCTTGGAATCTTGCATGCTAAACCTCTTTAGCACCTTGTCAATATATGTACTTTGACTTAGGCCAAGAAGCTTTCTAGATCTATCTCTATAGATCCTGATGCCTAACACATAGGCTGCTTCACCCAAGTCCTTCATAGAGAAACATTTCCCTAGCCAAGTCTTCACAGACTGTAGCTCAGGAATGTCATTCCCGATGAGTAGTATGTCATCTACATACAACACCAAGAAGACAATAGCGCTCCCACTAACCTTCTTGTAGACACAAGGTTCATCTTCATTTTTGATAAAACCAAACTCTTTGATTGCTTCATCAAAATGAAGATTCCAACTTCGAGAAGCTTGCTTCAGTCCATAAATGGACCTTTGCAACTTGCACACTTTATTGGCATTCTCAGGAGTGACAAAACCCTCAGGTTGTGTCATGTACACATCCTCAAGTAGCTTTCCATTTAGGAATGCAGTTTTGACATCCATTTGCCATATCTCATAATCATAGTGTGCAGCAATAGCAAACAAAATTCGGATGGATTTAAGCATAGCAACTGGTGAAAAAGTTTCATCATAGTCAATACCATAAGAATTTGCTTGAAACCTTTTGCAACCAATCGTCCCTTAAAGGTAATCACATTACCATCCATGTCAGTTTTCTTCTTGAAAACCCATTTGCACCCTATGGGTTTTACCCCTTCAGGTGGGTCAACCAAAGTCCATACTTGGTTTTCATACATGGATTCCATCTCGGATTTCATGGCCACTAGCCACTTCTCAGAGTCAGGCCCCGACATAGCTTGTTGGTAGGTTGCGGGCTCATCCGGATCCATGAGCATCACATCACCAGTGTGAGTCATGAGAAATCCACATCTCTCGGGATCACGCCGAATCCTACCAGACCTACGTGGGCTCTGTGCTACAGGAACAGACTCTTGAACCACAACATCTTGTCGTGTCTGTTCAGGTTCCATTTCAGGTTCAATGTCTCCTTGTTGTTCTTGAATTTCTTCAAGTTCTACTTTCCTCCCACTAGTTCCTTTAGAGATAAACTCTTTCTCTAAAAAGACACCAGTTCGAGCAACAAACACTTTTTGCTCAGAAGGATTGTAGAAATAGTAACCCTTTGTTTCTTTGGGATACCCAACAAAAAGGCATTTTTGAGATTTGGGCCCTAGTTTGTCAGAGGATTGACGTTTCACATAAGTGTCACAGCCCCAAATCTTCATAAAAGACAAATTGGGATGCCTCCCACTCCATATCTCATATGGTGTCTTTTGAACCGATTTAGATGGAACTCGGTTTAGTGTAAAAGCGGCTGTCTCTAGAGCATGTCCCCAAAAGGAGTTTGGAAGGTCAGCTTGACTCATCATAGAGCGAACCATGTCTAACAGAGTTTGATTTCTCCTTTCAGATACACCATTCCATTGAGGTGTACCTGGTGGAGTGAGTTGTGATACTATACCACACTCCTTCAGATAGTCAAGGAATTCTCGATCCAAGTACTCTCCACCTCGATCTGATTGAAGTACTTTGATACTCTTCCCGAGTTGATTCTCTACTTCATTCTTGAATTCTTTGAACTTTTCAAAGGATTCTGACTTGTGTCTCATGAGATACACATAGCCATATCTGCTAAAGTCATCAGTGAAAGTAATGAAGTATTGGAAGCCTCCTCTAGCTTGTGTAGACATAGGGCCACATACATCACTATGTATGAGTCCTAGTAAGTCATTAGCCCTTTCACTTTGCCCTGTGAATGGGGCTTTGGTCATCTTGCCCAACAAACATGACTCACATGTCTCATATGATTCAAAATCAAATGAGTCCAAGAGTCCATCCTTATGGAGCTTGGATATGCGAGTCTCATTTATATGGCCCAAGCGACAGTGCCAGAGATAGGTCGGGTTCGAATCATTTAATCTGACCTTCTTGGTATTCACATTATAGATTGGATCTTCGAGGTCTAGAACATACAACCCATTGCTAAGTTGAGCACTACCATAAAAGATTTCATTCAAATAAATAGAACAACATTTGTCCTTTATTATAAATGAAAAACCTTTCTTGTCCAAACAAGAAACAGAAATCAAATTTCTACTAATAGTAGGCACAAAGTAGCAGTTGTCTAATTCTAAAACTAATCCACTAGGTAAAGTGAGAACATAAGTCCCTACAGCTAAGGCAGCAACCCTTGCTCCATTTCCAACACGTAGGTCCACTTCACCTCGGGCCAATCTTCTACTTCTACTTAGATCCTGCACATTTGCACAAATGTGAGATCCACATCCAGTATCCAATACCCAAGATGAGGAAGTAGAAAAGTTAGCCTCTATAACAAAAATACCTGAAGTGGAAGTCTTACTTCCTTTTTCCTTAGCAAGTTCTTCAAGATAGAGCTTGCAGTTGCGCTTCCAGTGTCCAGGTTGCTTACAATGGAAGCACTCCCCTTCCTTTGCCACACCACCCTTTGGTTTCAGTGCAGCTGAAGAAGAATTAGCATTGGACTTTCCATTAGCTTTATCCTTCTTCTTGTTGGCTTTTCCCTTTCCCTTGCCCTTTTGAACCATCAAAATGGGCTTAGCCTTCTTAAGGTTTTGCTCAGCAGTTCTCAACATGTTGAGCAATTCAGGGAGGGACTTGTCAAGGTCGTTCATGTTATAGTTCATGACGAACTAACTGTAGCTTTCAGGCAACGATTGCAAGACTACATCAACAGCCAACTCTTTCTGAAGAGAAAATCCCAAACTCTCAAGATTCTCAATGTACCCAATCATCTTGAGCACATGAGGACCCACGGGACTTCCCTCAGACATCTTGCACTGAAACAATGCCTTAGAGGTCTCAAACCTCTCATGCCTAGCTTGCTCTTGGAAAAGCATTTTGAGATGTTCGATCATATCGAACGCCCCCATGTTCTCATGTTGCTTCTGAAGCTCAGATTCCATGGTAATAAGCATAAGGCATGCAACATCCAAAGCATCACCGGAATGACTTTTGTGAGCATCCCTTTCAGCTCTTGGATCAGTGGCAGCAGGCTCATTCGGAATGGGCTGCTTTAGGACATAAGCCTTTCTCTCTTGCTTGAGGACTATCCTCAAGTTTCGGTACCATTTGAGAAAGTTGGTCCCATTCAGTTTTTCCTTCTCATGGATCGATCGCAACGAAAGTGTCAATGTGTTTTGTGCCATAGTTATCTACAACAGTAAATATGCAGTGTAAGAGTCATGTATTTTAATTCATTTAACAAGGAATTTTATTAAATGATACTCCCACTATTTTCCTGAAAATAATAACCCTCGATATTATTTCGGAACACCTCGACACTAAGGTATTCTAGTGGGCCAAGATCCATATTTGACCACAACCTGAGTCAGCTTTGGCTTTTCTCTCAAGTTAAAGCTATTTAGGTAGGCAACTCCTTGCCAATTGCATCCCATGCAACTCTTGGATAGTTCGGTGAACAACACTTGTCCAAGCTCATCTCATGAACTTAAGCCCAACTCTATGCCTCTAAGTCCTTAATCCTATTAGGATTACTTAGTTAAGTCGAACCCAAAGTTAGCAGTTTGGATATCACTATTATTCCATTGCGCCTTACCAAGATGAACATAGGTGCTTTGCTTTGGCAAACCCACCTAATGTTGATCAAAGTCTTGACGAGTGCCAACATTTGGAAGGCATCACATTTAATGACTTAATATTTTTTTGAGGGATTTTTCTTTTGAACTCACCAATTTGTTATCTCTGGTTGTCTTATACATGCATCACATACAAATGTAAAACATGCATCTCATGCTTACAAAAAAAAATAAACGTGACATGGTTATAGCCCAAACTATGCAATATTCTCAAGCCAATGAGAATATCATAAAAGCCTAAGAAAAGAAAAGGGTCTTCACAAGCTCCTTCTCTTCTTTTCTTGGTTGCCCTTTTGTTGTCACCTCCTTGGACATACCACCTTGGATGATCCCATAATGTACCATTACATCAATAACAGAAACCTTAAGTTACATTCGAGGAGAGTAAGGTGAGAAGAGAATGTACAATGAGAGTAACAAGAGAAGGCACGACTCGCAGGCCGTATTTACAAGTATAACCAATCAAGGGCTATAACCATGCACCATGCTTCAAACACCAATCAGCAAATCATGTCAAATCTCATTCAACAAAAATGCATGCCAATTGACACGCGTTGATTAACCAGTTTTTATTTATGTGGCGCTTCGCATACGACGGTCCCGCTGGCCAGTCAACTGGCGGTGGTTCCAAGCAAGTAGGCACCCGAGACTCCTCCGTTCGAGCCACCAAAAATACCTTACTTTCGGTGCCCGAACAGGCCGAATCTGAACAAAGCTAGGGGTTTTGCAACTATTGCAAGAATCCTAATCCGTATAAGTATCTCATATCATTCAATTTCGGGTTAATCTCATTAACCAATTAGTGTTGTTCCTTCAAATACGTCATATGTTCATTACGAGTTCCGGTTTCATACATCATGAATCAATCTAATTAATCATGGCTGAAAAGCAACTGAACACATAACATCATGCGATTCAACACTCAATCCCAATTTAGGGTTTCACCAGTAGCTCTGATACCACTGTTGGGTTTCGGGAGCCAAACAACGTAGCGGAATTTAACCGAAACCCTCCAGGATCCAAGTGAAACGGGGTGAACCGAGTGTTCAAAAATTTTCATATCTAATTTTCAGTTGAGATCTCTCACTCAACTGTAGAGTCGAATCACAAAACTTGAACAGTTGACATGTTCAAGCTCTAAATGGTATCCACACGAGCCTCTTGGGATCACCATGCTTCCACCGCGTCTCGGCAGATACATTTCTCTTGCACTCGCAGTGCTAGCTTGCGTCCTCCATGGAATTGCAAGAGAAGAGTGTGACTGTCCTTTTGGGAGGCTAGGGCAAGGAGACCTGCGAATTTCTCACTAGAAGTTGTATTTATAGTGAGACTCAACTTCCAGGCCTAATGGGTTTCAAATCCCTAATCCAATTTGGGTTTAATTTCGGGGTTAATAATGGCTCAACTATTGGGCCCATTATTAATACAAAATTATTGTGAACCCAAAACCCAAATTATTAGCCCATGCACTCTAATGATCCAAATAGCTCTATGTGTGCGACCCAATAGGCTCTTACCACGTTGGCAATGATCATAAATCACATTTATGATCATAAGCAATGAGCGGTGTTTAGCAACACACACGTTGGCAATGATTATAAATCACATTTATGATCATAAGCAATGAGTGGTGTCTAGCAACACATCATTGCTACCCAAGTGACAAGATTGTCGATGATTTGACTGAACCTTTCTGATCATCACCGATATATGCCATTGTCCCTTTGTCCAAGATATCAAGACTAAGCACAAGACATGGAATGTGTCACTCTTGTATAGCCCAATCTTTGGTTTCTTGATTACCGAGTAGACCAACTTAAACTGATGACATTGATATTGTATATCAACTCATCTGAGCATGGCCATGTATTTTTCTAAGTCTTACTCTATCAAAGGGCCTGAAGATATCACTCCCATTACATAGGAGGGACAAATCCCATCTTGATCATACAAATCCCTCCGCATGATATGTGACATACCCAATGACCTCCTTCAAGTTCACTCAGTTACGAACAACAAAGGAAAGTATCAAACTATATGACTCACATGTAGGGAACCTTGATGATCTTAGGTCGAAGGACTACATATACCATGATCACTATGAGAATCACTTATGACACTCATATAACGATCCAAGTAGTGTTCTCATGGTGGGTCAGTCCAGTACACAAGTTCTCCCACTTATACCCATATGTAGACTACATATCTTATATTAGTCTCCACATATGCTAGTCGTTATGTATTGTTGCAACCCGCTCCGAAATAATACTAGACCAAGGACGTTTAAGAATATCATTATTCTAGGGTTACAATTATGTTTATTACGTTACGCAGAAATAGAACAACAAACATAATTGCTAGATTAATGCCTTAATAAAATATCATCACTCAATGTGCAAAAATACAATCATCTCATGATTGGCCTTTTGGGCACAACACTAACACTTCTTGGTCTCATTCCTCAACAGATCGACCTCGGCTTTGAGATCGGCATTCAAAGCAAGCCCCTTCGCAAGGTTTTCAGCGTCATATGCCTTTTCCTTTCGAAGGACTTCATTCTCCAAAGAGAGAACGACACACTTTGTGCCGAGGTCCTCAACCTTGGCCGAAAAGTCTAGAAAAAGGTCCTTCTTACTCTCCCATAGCTCGGCCTGAAAATTCTCCACCTCCTCCTTGGCGATTTTGTCCAATTCACTGTATTTGAGGATGTATCTAGAACAAAATTCCCTCACCCTCCTCAGTGAATTCTTGGACCGAGAACGAGCCTCAGTCTACTTTGCCGCACAAGCTCAAAAATATCCACTGCATGCCAGGAGCTGTAGAAAAGAAAGCCTCGAGTAAGAGTCAGAGGGCAACAAAAACTCAAAAGAAAATTTTTCTAAGTCCCTAAAGAAAGAAAGAAGAAATCTACCTGGGTGGCGTGTTCGCTCATCCTCGCCGTGAGGATCTCCTCGTTCGGGCATTCGGCGATGAGCAACTGAAAGGTGGTGTTAGTCAGCACACCATTCACCATTTGGGGAGCCATCAACTGGCTGTCCTCAGAGAACAAGTTGATGTCCTCCGTGAAAGACTAGAACGGCTCCCTCGGTACCTTGTCCTTTGAGATATGGCTATCCCGAAGGGCCCTCTTTCGGGCATGAGTCTCTACTCAAGGAGTAGGTGTCACCTCCTCTGTAAGATCACGCCGAAGTTCCATTAGTACGGCATCCCTTGGCCATTTTTCTATAAAATCATATATACCTAAAGCACCAATATTCATAGAGAAATGGCTAAGGAACGAACCTGGTGTATCCTCGGTGATGGCATCCTCGGCCTCGTCTGTCCCACGGACTTCACTGGGAATGTTTTTGCCCTTCCATCTCTGGCTCTTCTCAAGCTCCTTAGTCGAAGTACCTTCGACCAAAGTCATAGTTGCAGCATCTAGACTCCAAGGTGCCTCGAGGATGGCAGGATCCGAAGGTAGGTCGGCGTGGGAAAAAGACTAGGCAGGTGACTGGTCCTGCACCTCCACGACATCTTCAGGGGAGGGGGAAGGATATCTGCTTTGGCTTTCTTCACCTTTGACAACCCCCTACTAGTCTTCTTCCTCTTTATAGGTGCCGCGTCTACTCCACCTTCTCAGCCTAACCGAGAAAAAGGGACTTATAGAACTCGGTAAATTAATCACCCATCTCTGCAAAAGGAAAAAAAAATTAGTGTAAGTCCGAAAGGAATACAGGTAGCAAAACCTGGGAGATAACTTACTCTCGGCAAAAGCCTCGTATGAGATCTCGGCCCAGAGAAGCATCACCAACCATGCCTTTTTTCTTGGGAGAACAGGCACGGGTAGGTTCAAGTCAAACATGTGCTTGTGGATTACCCCTAGTTCCCGAAGGACCTCTTCGAACATAAGGTCCCACTTAATGGGAAAGGGGTATAAGAAACGCGGAGGGACCTCGGTGTCCCAATCCGCAACGACCTGAATGCGTCTGTCGAGCTCGTCAAACTTCGCGGCCAACCCAGAGGTTAGCAACTTCTGAGGGTCAACAACGTTAGTCTTCAACACCCCTGAAGTCCATCTAGTCGGAACGTAGCTCCATCTTTCGAGAACTGACAAGAAAAAAAACTTTTTCTGCCACCCCCGCTAGCTATCCTTCGTCCCGAAGGTAAAGGTGAACTTCTTGCTCCTGGATCCTCGAGGAAGCAAGAAGTAGAAGCCACCCTTTGGGACCAGGTGGAGCTTATAGTATTGCTTGAAGAAAAGAAAATGGGGCTTTATCTTAAAAACCCCACACATGCGAAGAAAGGCATTAAAATAAGAATAAGAGTTTGGAGGAAGCTGGCTCATGGCAATCCAATGAAACCTGCAGAACTCACACACCTTTCGTGGGGGAGGATACTGAAGACCGGCCTTTAGTTGGGCTTGGTAACCAGTGACCTCACCATAATGGGCCATGTATCCGTATGTGCCCGAGGTAGGTAATCTCGGGACGGCATAAGTGGGGAGATAGAATTTCACCACCCACTTCGTCATTTTCTCTGAAGTAGTGCAGCATGGATGAGACTCAAAGGGCAGAAAACTCTCGGGAATAGGATGGACAGACATCAGTGGAGCCGGGTTCGACATTTCTCAAAAAGAAGAGAGGTAACTTTGGGAAAACTAAAGAAAGAGAACCGAAGGAGTTTGAAAAAACAAAAGTTCGGAACAAACAACTTTGGAAGGAAGGAAGAACTTTGGAAAGAAAGACCTACCAAAAGTTTTGCCAAAATCTGGATTCCTGGACGCCGTCATGAAGGGTTGCCATAAATCGCTCCGCCGCTATAACCGCTGCTGGAAGAAGAAAAAAAGACGAGAGAGAAATCTAGAGCAGATAAGAGCAAAGGAAAAGAGTGTGAAGGTTTGAGGTAATAGGGGTTTATATAGGCCAAAGGGAGCAGGCGAAATGTCATCATTATTACTCCTCAAAGACGGGGAGACGCAATTGATGTAACCAACGTAATCGTTCACCACTCATCAACTGCCACGTGTAAGCCAACACGAGAAATGATGGCACGACCCTAACAACTGGCACACCTACATAACCTTATCCAAAGTAATGTGCCCGTGTGTAATGTGAAGACAAAACGATTCACTGAGAGAAAGGTCAGTGAAAGTACACACCTTAGACGATGACCTCGGCAGAAGAACCAGGGACACCACTCAAACACCAGAGGAATTACCTTGGTAGAACACCTTAGCTTGTCGAAGTTCCTCATGGGAAGAAGGAGACTTCGGATAGAAGCCCATCATGGCTATGAGACCAAGCATCGCTTGCCACAAAAAGGCTCCCGAAACTCCCCAAACCAAAGAAACACTTCAATTTTCTAAGGGGGGCATGTGATAGCCGAAGGGCTATCAGCCCCTGAAAGACTTCATGTGTACTCACCACCCTAGGCCAGCGCACCACCTCCAATCGAAACAAACATGAAAAAACTCTGTCAAAGAGAGGGCCGCAGCACCCTCGGGCAAGCCGGATGGGCGCTACCCTCAGGAAACCCAAGGGACCAACTTCGGACAGACAGGGTCACCACCCTCCTCGAGGGTGACCTTGCGTGCCCTAAACCACCTTCGGATACTGTTTGGGCCACCCTCGGAGCGCGTACACGAAGTGCCCTCATCAAATACCCGAGCCTGACCTCGAGAAAGCCCAACCGAATGTGCCTCTTGCAAACAAAGGACCTCCCTCCAAAAGAGCTCACATCCCCGAATGATCTCTGTACTCTGAAGGAGTTCGATTCCCCTAAGAGGCCACGTGGGCATATGGCAAAATGGCTGAGGAGCCTCTAACACGCCGCCCTCTTACAGTCCCCGACACACCGCCCTTGGACACGCTGCTCTCGTATAGTCCCTGACACGCCGCCCTAGGCTCCTGACCAGGTAGCCTATGGCTGGCTAGAGGCCCCCCATTCCTGAGGTACGGACTACATCCGACCGAACATGTGTCACGATCTGGGCAGGCTCTAGCAAACAAACTTCTCCTGTACACCTCCCTATAAATATTAGGGAAACGCCCCAGGTAAGGGGATCAGACTCCAAAAAAGGGAAAATCTCTCCACTCTCTACTTATTCTTCATTTCCAAACACTGACTTCAGTGTCAAAGGTTCCTCCCCCGAAAAATACTCTGGGGACCTCCTAACCCTTGCTTTTCTGAGCCCTTGCAGCCCTCCTCCCACCGGAGACCTCTCATCCAGGTGTTCCCTCATCGGAAGTTCCTGCTCTAGGCTCACCATGTTGCACAACGAAGACGCGAAAGGGCATCACTACCAAACCCTAAAATTTCTTATTTAAATAATATAATTTATGTAAATGAACAAGAATATTAAAATCCAAAAGTAAAGTTTAAGCGCTACAAAAATTATACAACACAATTATATATGCAACATAAGTAAAGTTTTACCTTTCTGACCATTTCTTTTAGTGACTCAAGTGAGAATTGATTTTACCTTCAATGACTAGCATTGGAATTTATCCAATTGAATTAGACAATGAAATTTTCTCTATGTTTGTTTAGTTTCTTCATCATTCTGGTAGAAAAAAAATTAACGAATACTAATTTTACCTTTCTGACCATTTCTTTTAGTGACTCAATTGAGAATTGATCTTACCTTCAGTGACTAGCATTGGAATCTATCCAAGTGAATTAGACAATGAAATTTTCTGAACGTTTGTTTAGCTTCATCATTCTGGTAGAAAAAAAAATTAACGAATATTATTACTCCCTTTATTGGCTTTACGTTTTAAGTGCCATGATCTGCCGCTATTCAGCATAGAGCTGATGTGTAACGTTGATTTGAAAATTTAAACTTTTGGACACTTTCAGTTATTTCTTGATTTGCAAAGTAATAAGTAATAATGTTTCAATTCACTCACTAAAAAGCGAGTTGTGCACATTAAAAGAAGTTTGCCGGGTAAGTAGGAATAATATACCCAACAAAAATTAGTGAGAGTTAGGATTGGTAAGATATTGCAGTCCTACCGATCTTACTATTGAAGGATCTTACCATAATCCTACCACACTTAAACAAGGTTTTTTTAGATAGGATTGTAGGATTGTACAATCCTATGATCCAGATCATGATTTTAATAACCTTGATATAGCTTAGTCATTAGGAACCTCTTCCACATACATCATTTATGGTTAATCTTACACATTCATTAATCCATCAAGGATTTGTTCGAAGTTCCTCCAGAGAATCTCTTATACTCTGATCCTTAGGAACTTCATCCGGAACCCCAAAATTCAAACAAATATTATGCCCCTAGGAACAGTGATCATTCATAACCATTCAATGTCACACTGCCCATTTTACCTCTTTTCTACATACAAGGTAAGCACCCATGAACATCAGCTATAGTAAGGACTCCAAAAGTATTAGTGTTCAAAGATACTTTAAGTGCCTATGTGAAATGTGGGGCTAATGATGTCTCAAATAAGTCTTCCTCGGGCATAAGGGGGTTGTAGGCTTTAGATGTGCCTAAGGCTATGCACATTATGGACTATATATGTGTAAATTGGACTAAGTAGTAATAGTGGTTATTGCATAAGGATGGGCTAATGAGTCAATGACCTAAGAATGTGCACAAGTATTGGGGGGAAATGCATATGAACTGAAGTAGTTAAATAGTGGGCATAAAGATTATAAGTCTCATTCGGGCACAAGTGTATGTTGTGAACACTTATGGCTAGCATTTAGGTTGTGTGAACCAGATGGGTTTAGGGCAACAAAAAAGACTCTTAGGGGTTACATGAAGAACCAAGAAATGCATGATGACCATTAATGGTGAGTGCTAAGTTCAAATTAAGTGAACCAAAATTCTATAGAAAGGCTAAGGAGTGTGGCATAAGTTGAGGGACATAAGTGTTCCAAAGTGTAGAAGCTAAAAAAGACCATAAAAGGCTAGATGCCAAGGCTTTAAGGGCCTCTTGATGATAGCTAAGAAGGGTAGTAAAGCCTAAGAGAGCTTGATGCTAAATATAAATGTGAGTTAGCCAAATAATTGTTGTAAAGGCTAAAAGCCACAGTAGTGACATGTTAGGCAGTGTAGGGTATTTAGAGCACCTAAAGAAAGTTGACTAATGGCGTCAATAATGGGTCTTAAGTAATCTAAAGAGACCTAAGAAAGGGCTATAATGTCCAAAAATACTCCGTTACTAATGAATCCCAAGCTGGCTAAGGAACGACTGTTAGGTAATAGAAAGTAAAGGAGTTTACTAAGGATGCCTTAGGAGTTGAAGCCCAAGGTTTGGCTATGTGGCTAGCAATTAGTTAAGGACCCTCAGTATGTTATGTGATTACCTAGATGAGTCAAGGTTTAAGAATTAAGTAGAAAGAATCATGCCCAAAAGATAAGAAGTTTCTGTGGACTAAGGTACCCAATTTTAGGCTAATTTATGAATGCCCTTAATGTTAGTGTTGTGCCCAAAAGCCAGTCATGAGATGATTGTATTTTTGTACATTGAGTCATGATATTTTATTAAGGCATTAATCCAGCAATTATGTTTGTTGTTTTGTTCCTGCGTAACTTAACAAACATAATTATAACCCTAGAATAATGATATTCTTAAAAGTCCCTGGTCTAGTATTATTGTGGAGCGGGTTGCAATAACACATAACGACTAGCATATGTGGAGACTAATATGAGATATGTAGTCTACATATGGGTACAAGTTGGAGAACTTGTGTACTGGACCGACCCACCATGAGAACACTACATGGATCGTTATATGAGTGTCATAAGTGATTCCCATAGTGATCAGGGTCTATGTAGTCCTTCGACCTAAGATCATCAAGGTTCCCTACATGTGAGTCACATACTTTGATACTTTCCTTTGTTGCTCGTAACTGAGTGAACTTGAAGGAGGTCATTGGGTATGTCACATATCATGCGGAGGGATTTGTATGATCAAGATGGGATTTGTCCCTCCTATGTAACGGGAGTGATATCTTCGGGCCCCTTTGATAGAGTGAGACTTAGAAAATGCATGGCCATGCTCGGATGAGTTGATATGCGATATCAATGTCATCAGTTTAAGTTAGTCTACTCAGTAATCAAGAAACCAAAGATTGGGCTATACGAGAGTGACACATTCCATGTCTCGTGCTTAGTCTTGATATCTTGGACAAAGGGACAATGGCATATATCGGTGATGATCATAAAGGTATAGTCGAATCATCGACAATCTTGTCACTTGGGTAGCAATGATGTGTTGCTAGACACCGCTCATTGCTTATGATCATAAATGTGATTTATGATCATTGCCAACGTGATAAGAGCCTATTGGGTCGCACACATAGAGCATTTTTGGATCATTAGAGTGCATGGGCTAATTATTTGGGTTATGGTTTCACTTTAATTTCGTATTAATAATGGGCCCAAAAGTTGAGCCATTATTAAGCCTGAAATTAAATCCTAATTGGATTAGGGCTTTGAAACCTATTAGGCCTGGAAGTTGAGTCTCACTATAAATACAACTTTTAAGTGAGAAATTCGCAGGTCTCCTTGCCCTAGCCTCCAAAAAGGACAGCCGCACTCTTCTCTTGCAATTCCTTGGAGGACGCAAGCTAGCACTGCGAGCGCAAGAGAAACGCATCTACCAGGACGTGGTGGAAGCGTGGTGATCCCGAGAGGCTCGTGTGGATACCATAGAGAGCCTGAACACGTCAACTGTTCAGGTTTTGTGATTCGACTCTACAGTTGAGTGAGAGATCTCAATCGAAAATTAGGTATGAAAATTTTCGAACACCCGGTTTACCCCGTTTCACTTGGATCCTGGAGGGTTTCGGTTAAATTCCGCTGCGCTGTTTGGCTCCCGAAACCCAACACTTAAGGCATAAAGGCACATGGGTAATGTGTTGTTTAGTTCACAACTCTTCCTACTAGACTAATTCAATTCTTAATATTGATATGTCAAATCTCTCTACACTTATATATGTGAATTCACACGCAAGCATAACAATCATTCAAGTATAACAGTGGCAAGTATCAAGATTATTTTTCCCATGGAATAGAGTTCTCTATTATACTCAATATCTCTCTATTATCTAATTGACAATCAAGTGAATTGTTTAGCTAACTAACTAAGAATTAAACTAAACAAACTAATGAAGTAAAATAAATAATTGCACAACTAACTAGTTGCAGTAAAAAATAATCAAACAACCAACAGTCAAGATTTGTCATGCTTAGATACAAATTACTTTAGAAATCCATTACATTACTCTTACTTTGGTTTAATACAAATATAGTTAACTTGGACTGTGAAGTACTATCTAAAATAAATTAGCCCCTATTAGTCCCGGTTACCAATAGGGTGTCTCATTCTGTGACCTAATTACTAAGTTTTACCCTTGTCCGGATGTATTATGCTTGTCTACTACTCCTAGCTCGATAATATCTCTTCTACCCAATAGTGATCCACAACAAGTATGCCAGATACTACCTGCATATGTTCATCATCTAAAATTAAATTAACAGGCTAACTACTTTTAATCATCGCAGCAAAGAATATTGGATAGATCACAAGAAAACCATAATTATATTAAACTAAAAATAATCATAAACGTAATATCATCCTTTGGTTCATCTGCTTTAAGCATCATCAGAGAAATTAGCCTAACATGCAAAAAAAAAATACAATAGGAACAATATAAAACTAAGAATTAATGACTCCATCTTTGAATTCTTTTTCTCCAAGAAATCCTTGCTCTAGCATGAACTAATCCATGTTCATTATCTAAACTGCCTCTGGCAGCCTTCTACTATGAAAACTATACACTTTTTTTGCATATTTTTGCCTCTCCCTCTTTCTTATTAGGTGTCCCTGGTAGCCTTTACCTAGCTTTAGGCACCTCTATCCTTTTTCATTTTTGATTAAGTAGAAATAAATAAATAAAAACCTATTAGTAGGCAAACATGATTTAGGACACATTTATGTTCAAGGTAAAGTTTCACCTCTAGAGCATAAAAATAATGAAACTTTAATAAAAAAGTCTGGATCTTGGGCTTGACATTGAACACAAGCATATAACAAGGTAACACGGGCATGTTTGCAATTGACATGGGAGCGTTTGAAGTAGTGTTTACTATAATTTCTACCAAAACTTGCCATTCAGCTCTAAAACTCATGCAAAATCCTTTCTAACCATAAAAGAGCTGAAATAATACCTATAAACAAAATATAGATCACTTAAACACCAATTCCTACCAAAATTATATCAAAAGCCAAGCAATTATTAAGGAAAGACATATAGAAAACATGTATAAATATGAGCATATCAATTTGGTAGTATATGTTGAGAAGCTACCTAAGGAAGCCAAGGTTCAGTTGCCACAAGAATTAGTTTCAGTAGAGCTTTGAGGGGCAACAAGATTGAAATGCCCCTAGGATAGCCTACGTGCTTTAGTTGGGTGTAAAGGATGTCAAGTTAAATATGCCAATAGTACTAAGTGGTGGTGACTAAGAAATTCCTAAATGGGGCTTGAGCAACAAACTAGTGTAAGGTTTTAAGAAGTCCCACCAAGTGTTAAATTTGGAAATAGAAGGCTATGTACTCTCGAAAGTACCCCAATGTGGGTAATGGCAAAAAGGGAGGAAGTTAACTCTAAGTAACATGGGCATAAGTGGAAATAAGGAGCATAGAGGAAGTGCCTTGTGAGCCATGGCAATGTGTTCACTGAATAGGTATTATCTCCTAGGACAGGTCTCTCAAGCAGTGCCTTAAGAATTTTTTTGACCATAAGTCAATAAGCTTAGAATATTAAGTAAGCTCATCATTAGGGGCTATGTAGCCACAAGAAGGAGAACACCATGAGTAAGAATCAATTGCGATGTCAGATGAATAGCATCCAAGTGTTGTGCTCAAATAAAAATTGGAATTTGGAAGACCAAATTTCCAAAGGAGGGAAGAATGTAATGGTCGTCCAAGTGCCTCCCCTAGTTCAGGTGCCAAGGTAAGTAAATCCCAAGTTATTTTTCCAAAGCAAGTTTTGTTAAGCAAGAAAAGCAAACTAAGTAAGGTTAAGTTGAGTTCTTAACTGTAAATGGCACCTAAGAGGTAAAGGAAAAAATGGTAATTTTTTCTCGAGTTAGTGGTATTTTTGTAATTTTAGTGAAATTAGGTTCAAGTAAATGTTTTGGGAAAAAGAAGTTGAGACCACAAAATTTCTAACCATTTGGACCAAAACTGGAAGTATAAAGGCTAAAATGCACTAAGTGTGAAAATTGAGCTATTAACGCTTAAAAGGCAAAAGATAACTCAAGAAAGCTCGAAGGCTAAGTGTAAAATCTTGAAGAACATATCTTGGACTAAAAGGGATGATTTAGTGGAGGTTTCAATGGCCCAAGTTCATGAAAAACAAGATTCGAGGCCACACTAATTAAAGGAACAAAAGTGTGCAAAATAGGAATAGTTGGATATATATTTGATGGAGATAGAACTATTCATCATCCCCCTCATTTGCCATTTTTTTATATATCTCCTCTCCATATCTTTTCACCTTCAAACCTCCTAAATTGCCCAAATTTTTATGAAAATTGAAGGTCTCACAGCCATCCCAATGAGCCCCTAGCTAACCTTTGGTGGAATTGGTGCATTTGTTCTTCTTCTTGCATCCTCTTTATTTAAACCCTAAAGTAATGCTCTTCAATGATTATGAATTGGTTCTAAGCTTGTAAAGTTCATATAGTTGGTATTAATTTTGTTACCTTGGCTTTCATTTTAGTTGAATTTAAGCTTGGAACTCAAAGAGAGCTTGTGGAGGACTTTATGTTGTTTGTTGCTTACTTCATGCTTTGTGGATGACTTGAGGTAAGGGATTTAGGTTTATGCATGCAAAATGATGTGTAAGAAGTCTTAAAAACACTTAAAGAAATCTTGGATTAAGGAAAGAAAGGTTTGGCCGTGGATAGAAAGAAATAGGGTGAGATTTGGGCATAAGCACAAAAGATCTTGTACTACAAAGGAGGCCCCTAGTGTCATAGGACTAGACCATCTTCTAGCTCTAGGAAATCTCATAGAAGGCCAAGGAAAAATACCTATGGCACTATAGCACCACCCCTTGGTGTCACAGTACCATAAAGCATTCTGCCCCAAGCTAGGGGGCTCCAAATGCTTCATTTTTCATCCTTGGCCATCCTAAGACACTTAAGATTTTAAATTAAGAATTAATGCCACTCCAAAGATGGTAAATAATACATCATTAAGTTGGGTAATAATGAGGTGGTTAAGAGGGTAAGGATAGTGGATAAGTTTTGATGCCTTGAAGTGAAGAAGGCACTTAAGTGGGACCAAGGTATGTTTGAATGCTGTAATAACAAAGAATAGAGGTCATGAACCTCTGGAATTTGAGTGGAACCTAATGGATTTGGGGCCACTAATAGCCCAACGGTAGAGGTTGAGAACCCCTATGTATTGAGGCAGTGCGTACGAGGTCTTGAACAAGTCAACGACTTGGTAAGTTATCCATTAAGTTGCCCGAGTCGATTTGGGGGCAACTTGGTGAAGAATGGGCACTAAATTCATTGGCTAGCACAATAATTTAGGAGAAAAGGTGGGTGAAAGGAGATTAAGTGACTACATACTTTACGTAGCCTATATGATGCGCGTAAAGTTTGGGTAAGTGACGGCCTATTGTAAGGCACCCATAAGAGGACTTCATAAGTTTGTTTAAGTGCTAACATTGAATACATGGGCCAGTATCCAAGTACCCATATTGTATGAGCTCACAGACACTAAGGGCACTCTCGAGCGTAAAGAAGTCCTTAATGCATAAGCATGTGCATCAACTTTGTCTATCACTGCATTTCATTGCATTATTGTTGTTTCTTAATTGTTTGTGACCATTGTAAGCTATCTTTTATGCTTTCTTGGTTTCTTTGTATACATTTATCACTTCACATACTTTCATAAGTCTTCCTTGCAAGTGCCAACCCTTAACGATATCTTCAAGCACTCACCCCTTAAGTATTGTGCAGCAACTTAGAAGGCTAGTCAGGGCTAGCAGCTGTTAAGGGGCAGATTTTATTGCTAGGTTTTATTTCTTGTGAAGGTACTCTTTAAGTATAGATCATGTGATTAATGGATGGTTGTAATGTAAGTTGGTACTTACCAATGCATTATGTTTTTAACTTTCAAGACAAAGTTTGAACAAGAAAAACTAACTCACCGCTTAAAGCTAGCATGCTTGGGTGAGGGGCTAAAGACAGATCTTAGTAGTTGTTTACCTATATGTATAGTACTTTGTGTACTAAGTTTTCCTTTACTAGTGCCCATTGGGGTGTATAATACTAGGGTTACATTTAGATGCATATAAGCTTAAGATAGATGCACACAGTTATTACTTAAAGTAACTGCAACTAAAGTTTTATGCCTTTAGTTTTTTTAATTTGTTATATTAAATTAAGGCCATGACACCATTTTATTATTTTTTTAATTGATATTGCATTAACCAGTTTAAGGCAGTAGATTTTCTGTACAAAGTAGGTTAAGAAACTAGTTGCACATAAAAGTTTTAAGATACTTCAGAAGAAATAGCTAGCCTAAGTTGGATTCAAAGCCCTGGGTCCCTATTTTGCCACAAAGTAAGCGTACATTAAGTTCCTAAGTGTGATTTTGACACCTAAGGGGTCATAAATTCAAACTGGTAATTTTCACCCAAGTAAATGGCATGACCATAATTTTAATGAAATGCACTAAGTGTGTAATTGAGCCATTTTTGTTTTAAATGGCTAAAGTGACTTACAGGTAAGGTTTGGCCATAAGAAAAAATTTTACGCCTACATATTGATGGCTAGTAAAGGAAAATACATGGCCAAAGTAAAACAAAAAAAAAATTTAAAGGCCAAAATGGAGAGAAAGCTAAGAAGTTGTAAGTGAGAGTAGTTGAGATATATTTGGTGGAAAAGGTCTTATTCATCATCTATAACACTTACCATTTTCATATGCCTCTCTTCTCAATAGCCTTTAATCTTCAATCTTCAATTCTCATAAATCATACAAATTTTCTATAAATTTGAAGGTGCCGAGGCAAGCACAAAAAGCTGTAACTTATTCTTGGTAGTGCTGGAGCATTTGTGGGTTTTGTTGCCTGATTTAGTTCAAAACCAAAGTGAAGCATTTTTCTTTTTTGTTAGTTGCTTATAACCTTGTTCAAAAGTTAGAACTACTATTGATTTCAAGTTCCTAGTGCCAAAACATGTTGATTTTAGGTTAGGAATGCAAAAGATGCTTGAGAAGCTCAAATGTGTTTGTGGTGCTTTGTTGCTTGTTCTTCCTTTATTCTTTAATTGATTTAAGGGTTCAAGTTATTTTGCCTCAAATAATGCATGCAATTAAAGTAGATTATATGGGAATAAAGTTGCAACAAGACCCATTTGGACTAGTGTAGGGATTAAGGCTTAAGGGCAAGATTGTGCAAGTGCACATAAAACGACATCCCCAAGTTTGTGGCATGATACTACGGTGCTAGTACTGGTGTTGCAATGTTAAGAACACAATTAAAAGTTGAGCAGTTTGGCCCATGTCATCGCCCTTGGAATTTTAGTAACACAAGCCCAATTGGCCCAACATAGGTCATGCAAATTCAGCAAGCATGAATGATCCTTGGAAGGAAGCAATTGGACATGTAACCCAAAGGAAAGCAAAGTGGCTTCAAGCGGCACTCTAGGGGCCAACTATGGGGCTTTTCTAGGTACAGGAGGCTCAAGAGGTCAACCCATTATGCAACGAGTTATAAAATGCACCTAATACTACCTGGATCAATGTTCTAAAGATGCACAAGGTGTCTAACATTGTTTGATACAAGACACACCTAAAACCCCTCACCATTCCCTTGACATATTTGGGGAGCACTTGGAAGAGCCTCAAGTACACCTAGAGGGTCTATGTACGATTTTCTATGTATGGGCACTTTTAATTTGTATGTCTTAGCATAATCATGATTAACTTTTTCTAGGTGTTAAAAAAAATTTTGGCTCCCATTATTAGGCTAGACAACCTAAGGACATGCTTAAGGCTTTTTTGGTGTGTTTAGGGCATTCTTATAGTTCAAGTAAGAGACAAGTTTTTTATTTCCTTTTGGTTTATATTTTTTTTATCATTCTAAGGCCTAGAAAACCTTATTAATGGTCAACAATAGCCAATAGCAACACAAACTTGAATGAATTTGAGTTCTTATGTGCATATCTATCTCCATTGTTCTTCTTAAACTTTTTGGCAGTTTTGCTGCGTTCTATCTCTTTCTCAAACTTTTGTCTCACTTCTCATCTATAATTTTTACTTTCCCAAACTTTGAATCTAACTTTCCTCTATAAATTCTTTGTTCTTGGTGTCAACATTATGCAGGAAAGGAAAAATTTGTTAGAGTTAAACATATATTAGGCATAGAATCATATCAATTGGTATCAAAGTAACGAACTGCAAAACAAGACATGTTATCTACATTTGGAATTTAATATTTCATGTAGTTTCATTGTTTTTGTGTTATGTTCCATTATTCTAACCTTTCTATTACTTTCTTTCTAGATTTTATCCAAAGATTTGTCCATCCATTCTAATTGCTTTCATCCTACACCAAAAGTGTTTTAACATCATTATTAGTCCTTTTGTTGTTGCATCTAAACAAAGACACCAAAAATATTTCTTTCAATTGTATTAATTCTTTTCACTCTATACAAGAAATAATCTTGTGTTATTTCCTTTTGTAGGAAAAAAACCTCCTTGGTAGCCATGAAACTTACATAAACCCTAGGGAAATTGAGAAGTGTTATACTTTGAAAAATCTTATGTATTGCACAAAAATTATAAAATTCTAGTAAGGAAAAACTATTGGACTGAGCACTTATTCCATATTTTGAGTAAGGCTTTTATTTAAAAGAAAGAACTTTTTTCTATGTCTTGTCTCTATTTAGTTGCAATTGTCATTGTTATTGCGACCTTGCATTGCTACGGAAACCTTTGGTGTTTTTTTGACTCCTTTAAAAAAAATTCAGCTTTTTTTCTTTCTTTAAAGAGATTTTTTAATGTTCTAAGGTGCTTTGAGTGAGTATAGTCAGAACTTGTGGAGACATGGTTGCTTATACCAATTCACTAACAAAATAGTGAAAGAGTGCTAAAGAAAAATTGTTGTTTGAATGTCTTTGACTTTGGAGAAATAATGGTAGAGCTTAGCAATTAATGATGATCATACAAGCTGAGTTTGCTAAGACGAGACCTAGATTGGATAAAAATAAGGCACATTTGGTGGATGGCATAGCCACAAAAGATAGGAAGCTTAAGGTGATTAGTTCACAACTAACCCCTAACAAAGGCATACTAGGTCGTGAAGCAAGAGAACAAACCAAAGAAGCTTGCCAATCAATGTTTGGAAGGATATGATTCTGAGGTTAAGGAGCTTGAGAGCATACAGTGCCAACCCCTTGAGAGGCCTAAAAGAGGCTAACCTAAAAAAGACCTGAACCTCAACATTATTAAGCTATAATTACCACTATTAAAAAGGAGAAATGAACTTGAAGCTTACCTAGAATGGGAGGCTCAAGTAGAAATGCTCTTTGAGTAGTATACTTATCCTAAATACATAGAGGTAAAACTTGTCACTTTTTAATTCACTAACTATTCTTTACTATGGTGGACATAGTTAGTGGGGGCATGACAAAGAAGCCAAGAGGAGCCTTTACAAATTTGGAGGGAGTTAAAGGCCCTCATAAGGAACAGATTTGCACCGAGCTACCACTATAGGGAGTTCTACTAAAGGGTGGCAAAAGGATGTCTCAAGGATCCCATTCAATTGAGGATTATTTCAAAGATTTATAGAAAACCTTAATGAGGGCCAATATGAAGGAAGATAGGGAAGCAATGAAGGCTAGGTGCCTACATTGTTTAAATTCAAATATTGCTAGCATTGTTGATCTACACATGGCTATTAAAATGAAGAAATAATTAAGAGGCAAAGGGGCAATGAGGTACCCACAAAGACTGTGCTTTAATTGGTGGTAAAATGGCAGCAAAGAGCCCCGAAGGGAGCCCCCTAAGCCTAGACCCAAGACCTCTCTCAACAATGAGGGCTTGCAACAACTGAAGGTAGGCAAACCTAACCAAAAAACTAATGTTATGATTTGTTTTAATTGTAAGGGTAAAAGGACATTATGCGGCCACATGTGTTAATAAGAGAACCGTGGTTTTAAATGATTAGCATGTGGTAGTAAAGGATAAAGAGGATGTCAGGCCCAATGATGCAGAATGTGGTGATGTAGAAATCCTTGAATATGCAAGTCAACAAGGAGGAAAGCCAAAGAAAAAATATCATTCATACTAGGTGTAAGTGGCTAATAAGGTATGTAGTTCAATTATTGATGGTGGGAGTTGTATTAATGTTTCTAGTACCACTTTGGTTGAGAAATTGTAGCTTCTATGAACCAAGCACTCTATATGTTACTATCTACTATGGCTCAACAATGAGGATGAGATCAAGGTGATAAGGCAACTCATTGTGCCTTTCAAAATTGGGAAATATGAAAATGACGTATTGTTTGATGTTGCACCCATGATTGCATTTAAAGTTGGTGTTATTTTATTTTGAAGGATAAAAACATCAATCTTAGCAAGCTTTGGAAGATCAAAGAAGACTACATAGTAAGGCCAAGAGAAAGCAAAGTATGGGGCAAGTGGAGGGAAGCTGAAGAGAAAAACATAAGGGGAAAGTTGAGAAAAAATAATATAGAACAAGGTTGAGTAAAGCTGATGGGAAAATTGAAAGAAAAGGGAACTTGAGAGAAAAAAAAAGATAGGCAAGTTGAGAGAAGAGAAAAGCAATTTTATGCTAAAGTAGGAGATGTTAAGAAAGCCTAATAAGCACAAAAATCAATGTTTCTTTTGCTTTAGAAAGAGTTTTTCCTTACTCTAAGTGATCTTACTAGCACACTTCCAAGTGTTGTTGTTTCTTTCTTGAGGGAATATCAAAATGTGTTCCTAGAAGAAACAAGAGCCTTACATACTATTTGAGGTATTGCGTACCAAATAGACCTCATACCTGGAGCACTTACCCTAAATTGGCCTACTTATAGAAACAATCCTGAGGAAACCAAAGAAATACAAAGGCAAGTTGAGGAAATGTTGTGTAAGGGGGTTTATGAGGAAAGTCTAAGTGCATGTGTTGTGCTTGTTTTGTTCATGCAAAAGGAAGATGGCTCATGAAGAATGTGCATGGATTGTAGGCCTGTCAACAAGATAAATATAGAGTACCGCGATTATATTCCTAGATTAGATGAGATGCTTGATGAATTACATGGATCTAATATCTTTTCTAAGATAAAATTAAAAAGTGCCTATCATCAAATTAGATTGAGGGAAGGGGATGACTCAAATATGGCATTTAAAATAAAGTTTGGTTTGTTTGAATGGTTGGTTATGCCTTTTAGACTAACAAATGCACCAAGCACGTTCATGAGATTGATGAATCATGTTGCATGTGAGTTTACTAGTAATTTATTATTGTTTATTTGATGATATCTTTGTTTATAGTAGAAGCTTAGAAGAACATGCAGAGCATCTTTTGCATGTGAGAGTATAATAAGAGAGCAAAAAAATTATGCTAACTTAAAGAAATGCTTTTTTTGTGCTAACAATGTTATCTTTCTGGGTTATGTGATTAGTTAACAATGGATTAAGGTGGACTATGAGAAGGTAAGGGCCATAGAGGAATGGCCCTCCTAAGACCATTTATAAAGTGAGGTCTTTTCATGGACTTCCCAGTTTCTAGCAACGGTTTGTGAAGATTTCTCTTTTATAGTTGAATCTCTTACTAAGATTATTAAGAAAAGTGTTGGCTTTAAGTAGGAAAATGTTATAGCCCTCCTAGTTGAATGCTCAGTGAGTGAGGTAAATTCGCTAGTCCTTAGCCTAAATACCTTAATTCGAGGTAAACTAGCAAAATCAAGTAAGTTATTCAAGGGTTAGTTGGTTTCGATTGGTTCATGGCACTAGGTTTGCCGGGGCAAAATGGTCATTTTGCACTTTCAAAGGTTGGGATGAGTCCTAGGGGTAAAAATGAAATTTTTAAAAAACTTAAAACCTACGTTAACATTTTTTACTAAATGGTTTAATACCTTAGCATTTGGGGAAGGGGTATTTTTTTAAAAAACTTAAAAAGTTTCAAAGGGTGAAGTGTTTTGGCCTATTTAAACTAGTTAAAAACATTGGGGATGCTAGTATTCACTCCATTTTAGCCCCAAATTTGTTGGTTTCTCTTCCCTTTCTCAAAATCTTCATAAAACCTTGATTTCTAGATGAAATTGAATGGCTTTCTTGGCGCCTAAGTGAAGGATTGCTTGTTTTGCATTTGTTGTTGGAATTCTTGGCGCACCAAGATCCTTTTATGATAGGATTTGAGCTCACTGAGCTAACTCTAGCTTGAACAGCTATCTAAAGCAGCTAACAGTAGCTCCCTTTAGCTCAAGTCAGCTTACTTCAGCTATAAGTAGCTCAAAGTAGCTGGACTTCAGCACAAGTTAGCTCAAGTCAGCTCAAGTCAGCTCACTTCAGCTTCTGGTAGCTGAATGTAGCTGGACTTTAGCTCAAGTCAGCTCACTTCAACTATAAGTAGCTCAAAGTAGCAGGACTTCAGCTCATGTTAGCTCAAGTCAACTCAAGTCAGCTCACTTCAGCTTTTGGTAACTGAATGTAGCTGGGCTTCAGTTCACTTCAGCTGAGAGTAGCTAACTCCAGCTCAAGGTCAGTTCAGGGAAGTAGACCTTAGTTCATGGAGCTTGATTGGAGCTCAGAGGAGCTCAATGGTGCATAAGTAGCATAGTGAGCTAGCTTTGTGCCAGTGCACCTTGCTTTTAGCTCAAAACCACCAAGAGACACATCTTTTATGTAAAGGTATGTCTCTTCATCAAAAGAGATGACTATTGGCTAAAAGAACATGTCCTTTCATCCAAAGGAAGTGTTCCTTGAGTGAATAGACATGTATATTCGCCCATGAGGTGGTTGGGGTGGTTATTGCACCAAGAATGATGTCTTTTGACATCAATAGATATGTATATTCGCCCATAAGGTAGTCATGGGGTGGTTATAGGCCAAAGGAAGTGTTCCTTGGCTAAAAGACATGTATTTTCGCCACCATACATGACCCTTAGCCAAAGGAAGTGTTCTTTGGCTTAAAAGACACCTTTCTTGGTGTAAAGGTGTGCCTTTTGGTCATCTATAAATAGCCTTTAGTGGCTGGCCATTTTAAGCACGAATTTGGCACTCCATTTGCTCCATTTTCTTGAGAGAAAATTATTCTCCTCCTATTTCCTTTAGAGGCTGAAATATTAAACACTTTTTTGAGAGCATTTTGGGTGGATTTACATAGAGATTGTTCATCTCTATTTCAAGCTTCAAGGTGCTCCTCTAAGATCAAGTTCTCCCTCAAGTTTTCGCCAAAGATAACCATGAAGAAAGGTGCACATCTTTTCTTGATTTAGTAGCATGTTAGGTTTCTTTTCTTATGTATGTTCTTAGTAGCGTGCTAGGATTTATTTAACACAACATGTATGTGATCTTGATATGTTATATAACATGTTATGCATGCCTATATCCATGTTGAATTCAAATGAACAAATATGCATGTGGCATATACATGAGTAGATAACATAAAAGTATGTTATCATAAGATCCTGAAATCTTCACCAAGGTGGTATGTCCAAAGAGGTGACAACAAAAGGGGCAACCAACAAAGGAAGATAAGGAGCTTGTGAAGACCCTTTTCTTTTCTTAGGCTTTTATGATATTCTCATTGGCTTGAGAATATCGCATAATTTGGGCTATAACCATGTCACGTTTACTTTCTTGTAAGCATGAGATGCATGTTTTATATTTGTATGTGATGCATGTATAAGAAAACCGAAGATAACAAATTGGTAAGATCAAAAGAAAAATCCTTCAAACAAATATTAAGTCATTAAATGTGATGCCTTCTAAATGTTGGCACTCGTCAAGACTTTGATCAACATTAGGTGGGTTTGCCAAAGCAAAGCACCTATGTTCATCTTTGTAAGGCACGATGGGATAATAATGATATCCAAATTGCTAACTTTGGGTCTGACTTAATTGAGTCATCCTAATAGGATTAGGGACTTAGAGGCATAGAGTTGGGCTTAAGTTCATGAGATGAGATTGGACAAGTATTGTTCACCCAACTATCCAAAAGTTGCATAAGATGCAATTGGCAAGAAGTTGTCTACCTAAATAGCTGTAACTTGAGAAAAAAGCCAAAGCTGACTCAGGTTGTGGTCAAATATGGATCTTGGCCCGCTAGAATACCTTAGCGCCGAGGTGTTCTGAAAAAATATCGAGGGTTATTATTTTGAGGAAAATAGTGGGAGTATCGTTTAATAAAAATCCTTATTAAATGAATTAAAATACATGGCTCTTACACTGCATATTTACTGTTGTAGATAACCATGGCACAAAACACATCGACACTTTCGTTGCGATCCATCCTTGAGCAGGAAAAACTGAATGGGACCAACTTTCTCAAATGGTACCAAAACTTGAGGATAGTTGTCAAGCAAGAGAGAAAGACTTATGTCCTAAAGCAGCCCATTGAAGAGAGAAAAGGCTTATGTCCTAGAGCAGCCCATTCCGAATGAGCCTGCTGCCACTGCTCCAAGAGCTGAAAGGGATGCTCACAAGAGGCATTCTGATGATGCTTTGGATGTTGCATGCCTCATGCTTATTACCATGGAATCTGAGCTTCAGAAGCAACATGAGAACATGGGGGCGTTCGATATGATCGAACATCTCAAAATGCTTTTCCAAGAGCAAGCTAGGCATGAGAGGTTTGAGACCTCTAAGGCATTGTTTCAGTGCAAGATGTCTGAGGGAAGTCCCGTGGGTCCTCATGTGCTCAAGATGATTGGGTACATTGAGAATCTTGAGAATTTGGGATTTGCTCTTCAGAAAGAGTTGGCTATTGATGTAGTCTTGCAATCGTTGCCTGAAAGCTACAGTCAGTTTGTCATGAACTATAACATGAATGACCTTGACAAGTCCCTCCCTGAATTGCTCAACATGTTGAGAACTGCTGAGCAAAACCTTAAGAAGGCTAAGCCCATTTTGATGGTTCAAAAGGGCAAGGGAAAGGGAAAAGCCAACAAGAAGAAGGATAAAGCTAATGGAAAGTCCAATGCTAATTCTTCTTCAGCTGCACTGAAACCAAAGGGTGGTGTGGCAAAGGAAGGGGAGTGCTTCCATTGTAAGCAACCTGGACACTGGAAGCGCAATTGCAAGCTCTATCTTGAAGAACTTGCTAAGGAAAAGGGAAGTAAGACTTCCACTTCAGGTATTTTTGTTATAGAGGCTAACTTTTCTACTTCCTCATCTTGGGTATTGGATACTGGATGTGGATCTCACATTTGTGCAAATGTGCAGGATCTAAGTAGAAGTAGAAGATTGGCCCGAGGTGAAGTGGACCTACGTGTTGGAAATGGAGCAAGGGTTGCTGCCTTAGCCGTAGGGACTTATGTTCTCACTTTACCTAGTGGATTAGTTTTAGAATTAGACAACTGCTACTTTGTGCCTACTATTAGTAGAAATTTGATTTCTGTTTCTTGTTTGGACAAGAAAGGTTTTTCATTTATAATAAAGGACAAATGTTGTTCTATTTATTTGAATGAAATCTTTTATGGTAGTGCTCAACTTAGCAATGGGTTGTATGTTCTAGACCTCGAAGATCCAATCTATAATGTGAATACCAAGAAGGTCAGATTAAATGATTCGAACCCGACCTATCTCTGGCACTGTTGCTTGGGCCATATAAATGAGACCCGCATATCCAAGCTCCATAAGGATGGACTCTTGGACTCATTTGATTTTGAATCATATGAGACATGTGAGTCATGTTTGTTGGGCAAGATGACCAAAGCCCCATTCACAGGGCAAAGTGAAAGGGCTAATGACTTACTAGGACTCATACATAGTGATGTATGTGGCCCTATGTCTACACAAGCTAGAGGAGGTTTCCAATACTTCATTACTTTCCCTGATGACTTCAGCAGATATGGCTATGTGTATCTTATGAGACACAAGTCAGAATCCTTTGAAAAGTTCAAAGAATTCAAGAATGAAGTAGAGAATCAACTCGGGAAGAGTATCAAAGTGCTTCGATCAGATCAAGGTGGAGAGTACTTGGATCGAGAATTCCTTGACTATCTGAAGGAGTGTGGTATAGTATCACAACTCACTCCACCAGGTACACCTCAATGGAATGGTGTATCTGAAAGGAGAAATCGAACTCTGTTAGACATGGTTCGCTCTATGATGAGTCAAGCTGACCTTCCAAACTCCTTTTGGGGACATGCTCTAGAGACAGCCGCTTTTACACTAAACCGAGTTCCATCTAAATCGGTTCAAAAGACACCATATGAGATATGGAGTGGGAGGCGTCCCAATTTGTCTTTTATGAAGATTTGGGGCTGTGACGCTTATGTGAAACGTCAATCCTCTGACAAACTAGGGCCCAAATCTCAAAAATGCCTTTTTGTTGGGTATCCCAAAGAAACAAAGGGTTACTATTTCTACAATCCTTCTGAGCAAAAAGTGTTTGTTGCTCGAACTGGTGTCTTTTTAGAGAAAGAGTTTATCTCTAAAGGAACTAGTGGGAGGAAAGTAGAACTTGAAGAAATTCAAGAACAACAAGGAGACATCGAACCTGAAATGGAACCTGAACAGACACCACAAGATGTTGTGGTTCAAGAGTCTGTTCCTGTAGCACAGAGCCCACGTAGGTCTGGTAGGATTCGGCGTGAGCCTGAGAGATATGGATTTCTCGTGACTCACACTGGTGATGTGATGCTCATGGATCAGGATGAGCCCACAACCTACCAACAAGCTATGTCGGGGCCTGACTCTGAGAAGTGGCTAGTGGCCATGAAATCCGAGATGGAATCCATGTATGAAAACCAAGTATGGACTTTGGTTGACCCACCTGAAGGGGTAAAACCCATAGGGTGCAAATGGGTTTTCAAGAAGAAAACTGACATGGATGGTAATGTGATTACCTTTAAGGGACGATTGGTTGCAAAAGGTTTCAAGCAAATTCATGGTATTGACTATGATGAAACTTTTTCACCAGTTGCTATGCTTAAATCCATCCGAATTTTGTTTGCTATTGCTGCACACTATGATTATGAGATATGGCAAATGGATGTCAAAACTGCATTCCTAAATGGAAAGCTACTTGAGGATGTGTACATGACACAACCTGAGGGTTTTGTCACTCCTGAGAATGCCAATAAAGTGTGCAAGTTGCAAAGGTCCATTTATGGACTGAAGCAAGCTTCTCGAAGTTGGAATCTTCATTTTGATGAAGCAATCAAAGAGTTTGGTTTTATCAAAAATGAAGATGAACCTTGTGTCTACAAGAAGGTTAGTGGGAGCGCTATTGTCTTCTTGGTGTTGTATGTAGATGACATACTACTCATCGGGAATGACATTCCTGAGCTACAGTCTGTGAAGACTTGGCTAGGGAAATGTTTCTCTATGAAGGACTTGGGTGAAGCAGCCTATGTGTTAGGCATCAGGATCTATAGAGATAGATCTAGAAAGCTTCTTGGCCTAAGTCAAAGTACATATATTGACAAGGTGCTAAAGAGGTTTAGCATGCAAGATTCCAAGAAAGGATTCTTGCCCATGTCACATGGTATCACTCTTTCTAGATCTCAGTGTCCGAGTACACCTGAGGAGAGAGAGCGCATGAGTAAGATTCCATATGCCTCAGCAATTGGATCTATCATGTATGCCATGATATGTACTCATCCTGATGTCTCATATGCCTTGAGCATGACGAGTAGGTACCAATCGAACCCCGGTGAGAGTCACTGGACAGCTGTTAAGAACATCCTTAAGTACTTATGAAGGACTAAGGATGCATTCTTGGTCTTTGGAGGTGAAGATGAGCTCGTTGTAAGGGGTTACACCGATGCAAGCTTCCAATCCGATAAGGATGATTTTAGATCGCAATCTGGTTATGTGTTTTGTATTGGTGGTGGTGCTGTGAGCTGGAAGAGTTCAAAGCAAGAGACAGTAGCTGACTCTACAACAGAATCTGAGTACATTGCCGCCTCTGATGCTGCGAAGGAGGCAGTTTGGATCAAGAAGTTCATCACTGAACTTGGAGTGGTTCCAAGCATTACCGACCCGATAGAGCTCTATTGTGACAACAATGGAGCAATCGCACAGGCTAAGGAACCTCGATCTCACCAGCGATCCAAACACATACTCCGACGCTATCATCTCATCAGGGAGATCATCGAGAGGGGTGATGTAAGGATATGCAGGACTTCGACAGATAGCAACATTGCTGATCCACTGACAAAGCCCCTTACGCAGCAAAAGCATGATAGCCATTCTAGGTCCATCGGTATTAGATACATGGATGATTGGCTTTTAGTGCAAGTGGGAGATTGTTAGTGTTGTGCCCAAAAGCCAATCATGAGATGATTGTATTTTTGCACATTGAGTCATGATATTTTATTAAGGCATCAATCCAGCAATTATGTTTGTTGTTTTGTTTCTGCGTAACTTAACAAACATAATTGTAACCCTAGAATAATGATATTCTTAAACGTCCCTGGTCTAGTATTATTGTGGAGCGGGTTGCAATAATACATAACGACTAGCATATGTGGAGACTAATATGAGATATGTAGTCTACATATGGGTACAAGTTGGAGAACTTGTGTACTGGACCGACCCACCATGAGAACACTACATGGATCGTTATATGAGTGTCATAAGTGATTCTCATAGTGATCATGGTATATGTAGTCCTTCGACCTAAGATCATCAAGGTTCCCTACATGTGAGTCACATACTTTGATACTTTCCTTTGTTGCTCGTAACTGAGTGAACTTGAAGGAGGTCATTGGGTATGTCACATATCATGCGGAGGGATTTGTATGATCAAGATGGGATTTGTCCCTCCTATGTAACGGGAGTGATATCTTCGGGCCCCTTGATAAAGTGAGACTTAGAAAATGCATGGCCATGCTCGGATGAGTTGATATATGATATCAATGTCATCAGTTTAAGTTGGTCTACTCGGTAATCAAGAAACCAAAGATTGGGCTATACGAGAGTGACACATTCCATGTCTCGTGCTTAGTCTTGATATCTTGGACAAAGGGACAATGGCATATATCGGTGATGATCATAAAGGTTTAGTCGAATCACCGACAATCTTGTCACTTGGGTAGCAATGATGTGTTGCTAGACACCGCTCATTGCTTATGATCATAAATGTGATTTATGATCATTGCCAACATGGTAAGAGCCTATTGGGTCGCACACATAGAGCTATTTGGATCATTAGAGTGCATGGGCTAATTATTTGGGTTATGGTTTCACTTTAATTTCGTATTAATAATGGGCCCAAGAGTTGAGCCATTATTAAGCCCGAAATTTAATCCTAATTGGATTAGGGCTTTGAAACCCATTAGGCCTGGAAGTTGAGTCTCACTATAAATACAACTTTTAAGTGAGAAATTCGCAGGTCTCCTTGCCCTAGCCTCCAAAAAGGACAGCCACACTCTTCTCTTGCAATTCCTTGGAGGACGCAAGCTAGCACTACGAACGCAAGAGAAACGCATCTACCGGGACGTGGTGGAAGTGTGGTGATCCTGAGAGGCTCGTGTGGATACCATAGAGAGCCTAAACACGTCAACTGTTCAGGTTTTGTGATTTGACTCTACAGTTGAGTGAGAGATCTCAACCGAAAATTAGGTATGAAAATTTTTGAATACCCGGTTTACCCCGTTTCACTTGGATCTTGGAGGGTTTCAGTTAAATTCCGCTGCGCTGTTTGGCTCCCGAAACCCATCAACATCCACATTATTTTTTAGTGTAGTGTGAAAGGTTTGTATGAACTATGAACACACCAAGCTTTTGGCACCATTACTGGGGAGCGCTTGTTGAGTTTGCTACCTAAAAGATTGGTTTTCATTAATCTAGGCATTTATTTTCTTACAGTATTTTCTTGGAATTTTTAGCTTTTTTTAGTTTATTGATTTGTTTTACCTTTCCTTGTAGGAATTATGGTGTTTGACTTATAGCCAACCTAGTAAAGTTATTACAGTAGATCTAGAAATTAAGAGTACTTTGAGGAAACTTTTGTCTGCAAAGGCTATTGAGTCATATCCATTATATTCTGAAGTGGAGTAGCAAGGAGAAAATTAGGAACACTTAATTATGGAAGACCATAATCAAGCAATAATTATCTTACAATATGCTAAACCTTCTCTTGAATGGAAAAAATTGAGTATTGTTAGACCGCTTGCCAATACCAATAATTTTGAGATCAAGCTGAATATTATTCAAATGATCTAGAATTGTGTTTAATTCGATGTCTTAGCAGATAAGGATCCTAATGCTTGCACTACTATTTTCCTAGAGATTTGTGATACTTTCAGAATTAATAGAATTAGTGACAATAATAGTCGATTGAGGCTATTTCTATTCTCACAGAAAGCAAAAGCTAAACAATGGTTGACTTCACTTCCAAGAGGTTCTATTGCTACTTAAAATGCTTTAGCCAAGAAGTTCTTATTGAAAAATTTTCTTCCAACAAAGACCACAAAGTTCAATAATTATATTTCTGCTTTCAGTTAGATGGATTCAAAGACATTATATGAAGCTTAGGCAAGGTTCAAGGTTCTATTGAAAAGGTGTCCACATCATGGATTACCTAAATGGATGCAATTTCAAACATTCTATAATGATTTGAGTTATGCTTCTAAGAAAATAATCAATTTAATAGCTAATGGTACTCTCAATAGCAAGGCACCTAAAGCAGCAGAGGAATTGATTGAGGAGATGGCTATCAATAATTACCAATGACAATCATCATCTAGGATGAAGCCAAATAGAGCAATTGTAGTTTAGAATTTTGATGCCTATTCAGCTTTAGCAAACCAAGTTGAAGCTCTGACAAGAGAATTCAAAATTTTTTTGACTAATTAAAAGCTAGAAGTGATGTAATGTGAAGTTTGTGGAGAATGACATTCAAATGGTGACTATTAGATGTCTAATTGGTTGAGAAAAATTGAGGAAATGGACTTCATTGGAAATCCATCAAGGCCACAAAACAACCTAAACAACAATACATATAAGTCAGGATGAAGGAATCATCCTAACCTTTGTTGGTGTAATTAGAGGCAACATCCACTTGGTTTTCAACTGCAACCACAACAAGAGAGGAGGCCAACTATGGAAGAATTGATTTCGAAGTATATGCAGCAATCTGATGCTAGTATCAATGCAACAAAGTTGTAGTTATGGAATGTTAGAGCAAGTATACAGAGTTTTGAGACCCAGTTGGGTCAACTAGTTGAGATGATTTTTGAAAGGTCACAAAGAGCTTTATCGGTTAATACCAAGCTGAATCCCAGATAAGTCTACAATCCAGCTTTCCATCATAAAGTGGATGGTCATGCAGATGTGAAAGTGTTGGGGAGGAAGGAAGAACCTGCTTGAATGATCAAAGAAGACATTGGGCCAACCACATTAAACCAAGTGCTTCTTAGGAGATAACCCAAGAATGAAATTTTTTGTTTAGCTATAATTTTGTTTTTTTGATGTGATTATTAATAGCTTCATTAGTTTTTGATGGTCCTTTGATGTTATGATTTGCATTGTTTATGTAGGAATCTAAAGCATTTCTAGAAGAATTTTGTGCTTAAAGTGGGAGAAAAGGGGCTAAGTTCATTTTGGGTAAGTTTTCAAAATTTTTCAAAGCCTAGGAGTTAAACATGGTCTCATGCTTGCCCATGTTCAAGGCCATGTCCATTAACATGGTTTTAAACATAACCATGTTTGTTTTATTAAATTGATTTTTCACAAAGAATTTTTATTTGAGCTTTAGGTGCTAAACACAGTTTGTGTTATAGCCATGTAACAAAAGCATGTTTATCTTCCATGGTCTCATACACATCCAAGTTATTACCCATGTTTTCAAAAGTGAAAATTTTCAAAATTTAAACACATGCAGTTACATGCCCATGTTTTGAAATGTGTTTTGTAGGATTTCGGGAGCCAAATAAGCACAGTGAAAAGTAATAAAAACCCTTTAAGATCCAAGTGAAATGGAGTAAATCGGGTGTTTAATATTTTTACCTAATTGGTTGAGATCTTTTATCCAATTAACGAGCTGAATCACGATAACTTAAACAATTAATGTGTTCAAGATATCTATTGTAGCCAAATGAACCTTTCGGATCACCATGTCTCCACCACGTACCGGCAGATGCATTCCTCTTGTGCTCACAGTTCTAGCTTGTGTCCTCCAAGGAAAGACAAGAAGAGAGTGCAACTGGAATTTTTAGAACATTTCTAGTTTCATCTCTTAGTAGGCAGCTCATGAAATTCTCACTACATTATGTATATGTAGTGAGGCTTAACTCCCAAACCCAATAGGTTTCAAAACCCTAATCTGATTAGGCCTAATTTTGGTCATAATACTGGCTCAACTATTGGGCTAATAATTAATCCAAAATTAGCATAAAACCAAAAACCAACAATTTGGCCTATGCACTCAAATAATCCAACTTGCGTGTGACCTTATAGGCTCATATCAAATTGGCAATGATTATAAATCACATTTATGATCATAAACAATGAATGGTGTTTAGCAACACATCATTGCTACCCAATTGACAAGATAGTCAGTGATTCGACTAAACCTCTATGATGATTATTCATATAGGCCATTGTCCCTTTGTCCAAGATATCAAGACCAAGCACGAGACATGGAATGTGTCACTCTCATATAGCCCAATCTATGGTTGATTCTTGAGTATACTAACTTAAACTGATGACATTGGTACTGTATATCAACTTATTCGAGCATGGCCATGCATTTTCTTAGTCTTACTCTATCAAGGGGCCCAGAGATATCATTCCATTCTATGGGATGGAGAAATTCTATCTTGACCATACAAATTGCTCATCATGATATGTGACTTACCCAATTACCACTTTCATGTTCACTCAGTTACGAGCAACATACATTAGTATCAAAGTATGTGACTCACCTATAGGGAACCTTGGTGATATCAAGTCAAAGGACTACATACACCACGATCACTATGAGAAACACTTATGACACTCATAGAATGATCCATGTAGCATTCTCCTGATCGGTCGGTCGAATACACAAGTTCTCTAACTTATAGCCATATATAGACTACATATCTAATATTAGTCTCCACATATGCTAGTCTTTATGTATTATTGCAACCTACTCCACAATAGTACTAGACCAGGGACATCTCATTATTCTAGGGTTATAATTATGTTTGATTACGTTACGCAGAAACAAAGAAGAAACACAAATATTGGAACAATGCTCAATAAAATATCATAACTCAATTTGCAAAATACAATCATTCATTGATTGGCTTTGCGCACAACACTAACATGTTTATCCTACATGGTTTAATACATAACCATGTTTGGAAACATGTTTCATATCTGAGTTTAAGAACTTTAGGATCTAGAGTACAAACATGGTCTTACACATGACCGTGTTACTTAGCATGTTTGCCTAACATGGTTTTAATTAAGCCCATGTTATTCCCATGTTTTTTTAAAAATTTGGGCTCCTTACTTCATATAGAATTGGCTACACACCTGTGTTCTGTCCCATGTTTCTAGTTTGTGTTTTAAAAATTTTAGGGTTTAGACCTTGAACGTGACATTTGACATGCTTATGTTTAACAGCATGTTGGAGTAGTCATAAATAACATGCGCAAATACATGCCCATGTTAGAACCCATGTTGTGTGTATATATATACCCAATCACAATTTCCTTTTCCCACTTTGCACGAAACTCACTTGAACTTCTTCCCCAGTTACCCAAACTCAAACCTTAGCTTCCTTGCATCCCAAGTAAGGTTTTCCACCATCAGAGGACTTCATTCTTTTTTCAAATTCTAGATTTTGATCCACATTGTATTGATTCTTTCTCTCTAAAGGTAACTTTCTCTCTCTAATTTTATTTGAAGTTTATGGAAGATTGCCTTGATTTGTTGTTATGGTTAGGTCGTATTTGAGTTAGTTGGTTGATTTTGTGTGCCCATTGATGTTTGTTTCGTGTTGGTAGCATGATTTATGGAATTTGAATTTTTGGGTATTATGTTGGAAGAGAAAGAGTTAGAATTATTTGTTTCATGAAGTTCTAGGTCATGCATGTTGATTTTACAGATTTTATGCCTTGAATGAATGATTATATGGGCTATGATTTTTTAAGAATGCCTTGTTTATCTTATTTGCATTGAGATTTTATGGATTCTAGAAATTGGTAGTCTTTTGTGTGGCATTGGATAGGTTTCTTTGATGCCAAGAAAGAGCCCAAATCTGGCTTATAATGTCTTTAATTCCCATGATTATCATGTATTTAGCTTTTATTGTTAAGCCTAATCACCTTAACGCCTAAAGTTGAATATAGAGTTGTTTCTTGTAAGGGAATTTTATTAATTTTTTTCTTAGAGCTCTTATTCTTGCAATTATTGTTAGTTATGTATGATGTTTGAGATGATTCTTGCACTAGGAAAATTGTTCTGGCTTTTTCAAGACAATGACACATCAGGAAAGGCTTTTAATTCGAACAAAGACACCACCAAAGAGGTGAAAGTAATTGAATGCTCTTCTCAACTTCAAAGAGGATGCTCAATGGGAAAGATATGATATCTTTACGGCAAAGAAGTCCAAGGCCAACAAGGTGATTCACTGGGACACATTGGCATAGCTCGGTTTGGTAGAAGAGGTCTAAGCTTTAGTGGATTTCGATGGATGGCCGTCCATGTTCGATTGTCAAGAGGATACATAGAGTGAGCCCACATTGTAGTTTCTATCCATGCTCGACTTCGATGCGACCAACATCAGCTGGAGTTGGCTGAATGTTGTGAAGTTCTGGTTAGTAAAGCGGGACTTTGAGATGAACTTAGATGAGTTGGAGTGGTGCTGTGGATTCTACACCTAGGAGTTCATTGACTTTAATGAGCATAGAGGCTCGGTTTGTGAGTTTGGCACCACTACCCTAACTCTAAATGAGTTTTGGCATGAGATTGCTGAGGACACAGCTGTCTACAGGTCCACAACACCTAAGGCGTCCAAGTTGAGATCACTAACAGTCTGGTATGTGCATTATTTGATCGCCCACTCCATTGATGGTAGTGATGAAAACGGACCTGTTTTACATCCACTGAATTATCTGCCAAGTGCGCTGTCACTTAGGCATTCTTTTTGCTTGGTTGGTCAGAGACGCTGCACCTTATACAAGGACCAGGGCAGTTGTATTGGAGTGTTCATGATGAGGTTGGCTCAAAATCTTGAGAGTTTGCCTCCAGGGAGGTTGATTACTGAGTTGGTGATGCCAAGGCTGGCTTGCAAGGTTTTGGGAGCCAAACAAGAGCAGTGGAATATAATCGAGATCCTCCAAGATCTAAGTGAAATTGAGTAAATCGGGTGTTCAAAAATTTTCATACCTAATTTCGGTTGAAATCTTTCATCCAACTGTTGAGTCAAATCACAAAAACTTGAACAGTTGATGTGTTCAAGCTCTCTACGGTATCCATACAAGCCTCTCAAGATCACTACACCTCCACCATGTGCTGGTAGATGTATTTCTTTTACACTCGCAGTGGTAGTTTGGTCCTCCAAAGAATAGCAAGAGAAGAGTGTGGCTGTCACTTTTGGGAGGCTAGGGCAAAGCTACAAATTTCTCACTATATGATGTATTTATAGTAGGACTCAACTTCCAAGCCTAATAGGTTTCAAAGCCATAATCCAATTAGGTTTAATTTTGGGCTTAATAATGGCTCAACTTTTGGGCCAATTATTAACATGAAATTATCATGAAACCATAACCCAAATAAATTAGCGCTTGCACTCAAATAACCCAAATAGGCTTTATGTGTGCGACCTAATATGCTCTTACCACATTGGCAATGATCATAAATCACATTTATGATCATAAGCAATGAGTGGTGTCTAGCAACATATCATTGCTACCCAAGTGACAAGATTGTCAGTGATTTAACTAAACCTTTATGATCGTTATCCATATATGCCATTATCCCTTTGTCCAAGATATTAAGACTAAGCACGAGACATGGAATGTGTCACTCTCATATAGCCCAATCTTTGGTTTCTTGATTACTAAGTATACTAACTTAAATTAATGACATTGATATCATATATCAACTCATCCAAGCATGGCCATATGTTTTCTTAGTCTCACTCTATCATGGGGCCCGATGATATCACTCCCCTTACATAGGAGGGACAAATCCCATCTCAATCATACAAAACCCTCCGTATGATACGTGACATACCCAATGACCTCCTTTAAGTTCACTCAGTTATGAGCAACAGAGAGAAGTATCAAAGTATATGACTCACATGTAGGGAACCTTGATGACTCTAGGTCAAAGGACTATATAAACCATGATCACTATGAGAATCACTTATGACACTCATATAACGATCCATGTAGCGTTCTTATGGTAGGTCGGTCTGGTACACAAGTTCTCCAACTTGTACCCATATATAGACTACATATCTCATATTAGTCCCCACATATGCTAGTCGTTATGTATTATTGTAACCCGTTCCATGATAATACTAGACTAGGGACATTTAAGAAGATCATTATTCCAAGGTTATAATTATGCTTATTGGGTTATGCAGAAACAAAATGACAAACATAATTACTAGATTAATGCCTTAGTAAAATATCATGACTCAATGTGGAAAAATACAATCATCTTATGATTGGCTTTTGGGCATAACACTAATATGGCTAACATGGACGCACTTGAGGATGCTGAAAAAGACTAAGCTTTCCCTATGGCCCGACAAGGTTTATATTGAAGATCCAAAAGAAGGTCCAGGAGAAGGAGGAAAAAGCTACTACTGAGGCCCAGCTACCTCTACATCTGTTAGTGGTTGACCGCCCACTTTATTCAACAATTTTTAAAGGTTGTAGCTTATCCTAGATCACCTCTAGCCATTCTACTAGTGATGTGAGGACCTTGAAATTGGAAGAGATAATATGTTTATACATCCCCCGATCCAAAAAGGTCAATGCATCAGGTCACGATCACCAGTCTTCCAAACATGATGATAACTTGACTAACTACTTTGTTATTGTTACGAGTATGGATGGCTAGGATGGTCTTAATGAGACTTTGCAAGCCACGAAGTAAGCAGATGATGCCATTCAGTCGTACCATCAATTGCTAAAGCTGTAGAGGAGGGAGTTGAGCCAAGTGGTGCAATTACCAACGAGAGGATAAAGGAGAGAGTTAAGACCACCAATTCTATCCAGAAGGTTAGAGAGACTGGAGTTGATCCCATGGTTGTGGAGCATGGTATGGAGGCTAGGGTTATTAAGAATCTCGTTGCACCCACACATAAGATGAAAGCTTTAGGCACATCTACCAATCTTTTACCTCCTAGGGATGCTTAAGGATATTGCTATCCAAGACATTCATTTACTTTTTGGTTTCATGTTTTTTTTTATCATGGATATTGCTACTATTCATTCTTCTTATTTCCATCTTATGTTTCTATTAGATATGCTTAACTTTGTTATTATAACATTGGTTGCTCCTATTTTGTTTTCTATTATTTCATTTTAGTTTATATAATTTATAGTTCTTTTATTTATTTCTTTATTTATTTTGATTGATAATCTTTTATGTTTTTCATGGAAGCCATTGAATTTCAAAAGGAAGCTTGAATTAGAACTATTTTTGGAACATTTGGGATGCCAACTTGCATGAAAAGCAACTAAATTTTTCTATTCAAGGATGATATTAGTTTCTATCACACCTTTTTTTTCCCTTTGTTTTCCATGCTAGTGCATTGAGGGCAATGTACAATTTAAGTGTGGGGGAGTGGATATTGTTTTTAGCCCTTATTTACCATGATTATTCTAAAATATATATTTTCAGTGATTTTTCTAAAAATTTTTAAACTTGTTTGAACTTAATTATTTTTGGACATCTTATTAAGCATGTTCTTATTATTAAAGAGTGGTTGCTAATTTAGTGTCTTCAGTTCTTAACTTGAAGACCAAGTAAGAAATTCTTGATATCTTTCACTTTTTGGTGCTAAATTTTTGTTTGAAATGTTTTTGTGATCCATTAGCAAGCTAGTGGAAGAGGGTCTCTACAAGCTAGTTTAGCATCAAGTTTTTGTGTTTAGTGCACTGTTCAAAATAGCCTAAGTTTTGAGTTTCAATGTTGGTTTAGTGGAAAAGTTTGGTTGATGGATTTGTGATTGATTGTTGATAAACCAAAGTAAAGTATGAAAATATGCTACCCGACTATTTTTAGTGTTGAAGTAAGTTGGAGTCTTCTCCTAAGGTAAGAGTCAATCATAACTTGAAAAAATGCTAAGAGCATGGATATGATCTAAAGATCATCTTGGATTGTGTTGAGAATTAGCTATAGGGTATAGGCAGAGCTCTTATAGCATACATTTACTATTAAAATTTTTTGCACATGAAAAATTTGAAACAGAGAAAAGAAAAAGAAAAAAAAAAGATTCAATGGCTCAACTAATCACCCAATCCATGGTTTGTGGTTTGAATGGTTGTGTATAGTAAGCTTTGGCTTAATGTGGTTTGTGCTTTTCATCTCACACAAAAATTTGATTTTCTCTCCTTCACTTCAAAAGATATCAGTTGCTAGCATGAGAATGAATAGTGTCCAATTTTTGTTTTGAAAATTAGCTTGTAGATGTTGCATGCTTAGTAGTCTTGTTTATTTCTTAAGACCCTTAAAGTCTCAAGACTTTCTATACCTTTGTGCTCAAGGAATTAATTCAATATTTTAATGATTTGAAGAATTTGAATTTTAGATTTTTCTCTTGATTTTTGCATAAGCGCAAGAAAAATCAAGTGCAGGGAAAAATATGATATGCTTATAGTTAGGTATGTTTTCTATATGTTTTCCTTTGTATTTGCTTACCTTTTGATGTGTTTTTGTTAGGATAAGGTGCTTAATTGATTCATATTTTTATTTCAAGCTATATTTTAGCTTGATTTGACTTAGGAAGGATTTTTGCAATGTTTGTAGCTAAATTGCAAGTTTTGGCCAAATTTTGAACATACACGCCATCTTACACGCCCTACTACACACCCCTATTTGAGTTTCATACCCATGCTCCAAACCGTGTTCCACTTAGTGTGATTTTAAGTTCCAAAGGCATTGCACAGCCTTTAACACCGCCGTGTACTGAACTGTGTATGTCTATTTTTAGGGTTTTTTGAGCTATTTTTAAAGTTTCTAAAGAGAACAAGCAAGGGAGTGCCTAGAGTGGCCTAGGGCTTGCTAGGAAGGCCAAGAGAACCACAAAAAAAAAAAACAAGAGAGAGTGGAAAAGGTAGAAAAAGTACAGAGAAAGAAAAAGGTTTCATAGATCAAGGCTGTCAGAGGTAGTTTTGATGATCAACTTTGTCTAATAAGTGCTGGCTCATATATTTCTTGGAAGAGAAGTAATTCAAAGATGGATAATTGTTTTCCCAGTTTCCTTTTGATTTTCTTGTATTTTTTTTATGGCACTATGAGCTAAATCTTCCTACTCATGCTTAGAGTAAATAAATCTTAGGATGATTTTGTGTTTGTGATTACTTTTTGGTTTAATATGATTATATTTTCCTTACATTATATCCAATGTTTTTTAATGTGTTGATTGCTAGCTTATTATCTCAGTGTGGGATAATGAACATGCATCAGGTAATATTTTTGTATGTTTGTTGTGGATCACCATTGAATAGAAGGGATAGTATCACAACCGGGAGTAATAGGTGCGATGTAATATCTCTAGAGTAGGATGTAACCTAGTAGTGGGTCGTAGGACTAGCAATGAAATCTTAGAAAGCACTGTAGGCCTAGACATCCTATCAGTGACTTAAGAATAGTGACTAGTGTAATGAGAATAACAAGGAGTTAATCTAAATTAAGTAAAACTCTATGGTCCAAGTGATTTCTAGGGGCATTTAATTCTAAGCATGAGATTTCTTATTGTTGATTGCCTTAGTTGTTTTCTACAACCAGACAATAATTAGTAGTTGATAATTTATTTTTACTGCATTAGATAGTTTGGTTAATTCAGGGTAGTTAGTTAACAAAATCTTTAATTGTTTGTTAAATAATAGAGAAAGGTGGAGTATGGTAGACAACCTCCATACTCTTAGAAAAACAATCTTGGTACTTCCACTACTATACTTTGATGATATGTCCACTTGCCTGTGAGTTGACATATTCACAAGTAAAGAGAGATTTGACAAATCCACATTCTTTGTTAGTGTGGTAAGAAACATTTTTATGAACTACAAACAGACCATAGCCCCAATGCCCTATTCGCCAACAAAACACACACTTTTGCAACGAGTTATGGGGAAGGTCCACGGTGTGCCTAGGGTGCCTAGGGGTATAGGTGATCCAGTGGCATTCTAGGACACCCAAAACTCCTCTATGAACTATGAATTTTTCAAGGAATAGTGGAGTAAAAAGATACCATCATAGAAAAAAAAAAGTTAGTAGGCCACAATAGCACACCATTGTTCAGTGCGAGGTTTAGTACCATCAGGAGGCTAGATGGGCGTTTGAGTTTAAGGACTTGATGTGGGAACCTTAAAGCCCCTTGGTACCTTCTATGCAATGTAGAAATTATTAGTCCAGCCATAATTATTGCAAATCCACTAGGGTGCTCCAAGTAAAGGTTGATAGGCATATGCTTTCAGTGAAGGTTTAGTACAGTTATAGCCTAGGAAAGATTACTTGAGGTGCAAGTGAGAACCTAGTACACTCTTGGTAAGGTTTTGAGGTGGAAGCTTAGTACACAAGATACCTAGGCAAGTCTAAGTGCTTCAGGCACTATGTGAAGACTTAGTACACCTAGTGAGTTCCTTGGATTTGAAGCAACATTCATCCATTATGTTCACCTATACAGCAATTAAAGTAAGGTCATTTAGTCAGCTTAACTCACTTGTATGTCAGCAAGCCAAGGCTTGCTAGGAGTGAGTTGGTGACCAAAACTCACTAGGCATAGGTGAGAACCATGTGAGGACTAGGAAAATGTGCGGTCCTAAGAGACTCAAATATTTGCATATCCCTTAAACTCAAGCATGTGTAGTAGACTCCATATAGTATATGTATATATGTATCCTTATGATTTTTCTTCTTACAGGTTAAAGGATCCCTTACTGACAATCATTGATTCTCACTCCTTTAATAACTGTTGTGCAAATTTTGTATTTATGGGGCCAACAACCTTTGAGGGTTGTTGAGCTAAGCTTACAAGTAGGTAATATGTTTGTTTGAATCCTTATGATTCTTATTTTGTGGTTTACTTGTTGTTTAAGTTATAATGCTAACTACTATTATATATTTGGCTAATATAGGCTAGTGACACACAAAGGAGGGCTTTGGAGCTTGCCACCACGAGTTGCTTTAAGGTGGGAGTTAAGTCATGAGTCTCAATAGTGTAGTTCAATATATAGTTTTCATACACTAGTTTGCCTCCGATATTCATCAATGAGTAGTCATGATATGATCAAGGAAGGCACACATGGAGAAGGCAAGGACCCATTGAAGGTTTCTAGTGGACCTATGACAAGGAAGAAAGCTAAGGAGCTCTCAAGTGCACTACAAGCCTTTGTTTCAAGTTTCTTCATGGAGAATGGACATGAAACTTCACAAGGAGCTGCTGGAACTTTCAAGACACCATATGGAGATGATGGATATGCTTGGTACTCAGTTCTGGAGTGCTTAGACAAGTCACAAAATAAGGACACCAAGGACACCACTCAAAGTGCACCATTTGAGCCACCTTAGGTGTTCTTGATGCATTTTGTGCCCATAAGCTGGATTTTTGAGCTCCAACTTTCCAGACCTCTTTTTCCACATCTAAGCGGAATATTCATGTCATTGGAACTCAAAGATTCAAGCTGGGAGCTGAAGATACAAGTGAAAGCCCTAAAGTGCCCAAAAATGCACCCGAAAAGGCTATTTGGGGGTTTTCGGGCTTAATCTTGTATTTGCATTTTATTTCGTTCAATTCCTGTTTAGATACATTATTTAGGATTTTATTTAGGCTATGAAATTAATTCAGGTCACTTAGGACAGGTGGCATACGCTGCATACACAAAACAAGTTAGAAAGGGTTTAGGAATCCTAATTGGACTGGGTTTTCTTGAGTCCTTTGTAACTAGGTTTCCTAGGTGACTTGGGCTGCGAATTTTGCCCAGATTTTTACCCTAGTTTAGGCCTATATAAAGGCACATATTCTGGATGTAAACACACAGATTATTGCCGAAATAATATTGCTCTTTGGAGAGGTTTTCTCTTTGGTTCTTTGTGGACTGCCTTGGTGCACAAGTGTGCTTGTGTTCTTGGAGTTCTATACTTCTCGTTTCTAATCACAGGTTGATTAGGGGTGGGGGTTTTAAACCCAGTCTTTTTGATGTCTTGTGGAGCTTGAATCTCATCTTGGGCGCGTTTCATGGTCTTTATACCATCGGGGTTCGCATCAGTTGGTATCAGAGCCACAAGTTCCATTGAAGGACATATCTTTGTGTTCTTGTTTCTCTTCAGTTTTCTTTCAATTCTGTTCAGTAAATTCGTGTCTTAATTCTCTGTTTTAATCCTTTTTCTTATTGTTTCAGGTCTGTCCTTTTTATTCCATCCTTGTTCAAATCCGAAAGTCACAAAAACAACAAAAAGAAGTCAATCCATGTCACCTTGTGTTCTCGGTTTCAACTCGTTTGTTCTTATTTAATTCTTATCTTTCTGTTTCGTGTCCAGCCCTATTAATCTTTCTTGTTTTCATTGTTTCCAGCATCTTAGAGTCCAGAAAACTTAAAAAAAAAAGAAGGATCCAAGTCCAGGAATTTTCGGTATCAAAAAATTGCTTCAAATTGTGCCAATTTCACTAGTTTCTTGTTTTGTCTGAAAAGAATTCTAACTTTTTGTCTTTGGCAGCAAGGAACTTGAAGGAGGAAGTTGTTTTAGTATCAAAACAGCAAGCAAAAAAGAAAAAAAGGGAGAAAAGAGAAAAAGAACAAAGAAAAGAAAAGAAAAGAACAAAGAAAGAAAAAGAAAAGAACAAAAGAAAGAGCTTGCAAAGGAAAAGGAGTTTTCTCAAAATTGTTGGAAGTTTTTGTGCCCGAAACCTATCCCATTGTTTTAAGCCAAAAAAAAGCTTTCTTTTTGGTTCTTGTGATCATCAATTGCAAGGGCTTCCTAGAGTCTTTTAAAGCTTGTTTAGCCCACCTCTTTTGGAGTCAAAATAGTTCTTCAAAAATTCAAGTTTTCTTGTGTGTTTTGAGGATAGTCTTCTTAGAACTTTTGAGAACTCTTTGAATAGCAATATCTCACTAACAAATTGAGTGTTTGAGTGTTCATCTTTTGAGTGAAACACGTGAGGTGAGTGCTTGTGAGGATCTTTGAATTTTCAGGAGTATGGAGGGCCAAGAGGATAGGAGGATGGAAGTGAGGAACAATGATGAGCCAACCATGAGAGAGCTTCAAGAAACTCTCAATAGACTTGTTGGGAGGATTGAGGACATTGACTTGAGGTTGCCAAGGAGACCAAATCCCATCTTGCAACCAAGGAGAGGTCCAAGGAGAGAAGAGCCCGAGGAGGAAGAAGGGCATTGGCATGACCATGGGCTTCCAAGGAGGGGGGAGCCAAGGGAGGACAACAGTCTAAGCTCCATCAAACTTACCATTCCACATTTCCAAGGGAAGAGTGATCCAGATGCATATTGGGAGTGGGAGCAAAAGATTGAGATGGTGTTTGGGTGCCATCACTATTCTGAGGAAAAGAAAGTTAAAGTGGCTACTATTGAATTCACTGATTATGCTCTTGTATGGTGGAACTAGGTTGTCACTTCTAGGAGGAGGAATGAGGAGGAACCCATCAATACATGGAGAGCTTTTAAAGCCATGATGAGAAAGAGATTTGTTCCAAGTTACTACTAGAGAGATCAACACCTCAAACTTCAAAGGCTTGTGCAAGGCCAAAGGAGTGTGGAGGACTATCATAAGGACTTGGAGATGACACTAAGCCGAGCCAATATCATTGAAGATGAGGAGGCTACCATTGCTAGATTCATCAATGGCCTTAACCATGAGATTGCCAACAAAGTGGAGATGGTGCCATATGTCAACATGGAGGATTTGCTTCACCATGCCACTAAGGCCGAAAGAATCATCAAGAGGTCTAAGGCATCCAAGATGGCTCAAGGAGGAAGTTCCACATGGAGGGGAACATGGAGCAAGGAGGCACCAAAGCCAAGAGTGGAGGCTACCAAGGGAGGCATGTCTCGGCCTCAACAAGACAAACCCAAGGTGCCACCCAAAGATGTGCCCAAGTCAAGGGAGATTGAATGCTTCAAGTGTAGAGGCAAGGGGCACTACATGAGAGATTGTCCTAACAAAAAGGTGATGATTCTCAAAGATGATGGTGAGATCACATCCGAGGAGGAGGATGCCATGGAGGATACACCACCTTTGGAGGATGATGAGCAAAACACACTTGAGCCCGAGGAAGGTGACTTTGCTTTTGTTGCTAGGAGAGCTCTAAGTGTACAAGCCAAGGAGGAGGCCAATCAAAGGGAGTGCATATTCCACACTAGATGCCGAATCAAAGATCAAGTGTGCAGCCTCATTGTTGATGGAGGAAGTTGCACCAATGTAGCAAGTTCAACCATGGTGGAGAAGTTGAAGCTTCCAACTCAAAAGCACCCACAACCATATAGGCTTCAATGGTTGAATGATGCCAGGGAGGTAAAAGTGGTAAAGCAAGTTTCGGTTAAATTCAAAATTGGTACTGACCATGATGAAATTCTTTGTGATGTTGTTCCTATGCATGCTTGCCACATTTTTCTTGGAAGGCCGTGGCAATTTGATAAGAAAGTCACACATAATGGAGCGAAAAACTTGTACTGATTTGTCCATGAAGGAAGGCCAGTCACACTTAGTCCACTTTCACCACAACAAGTTTTGGAGGATCAAAGGAAACTTCAAAGTAAGGTTGAGAGAAAAATAAATGAGGGGAAAGTTGAGGGCGAGAGTGAAGAGGGTAAAGCCGAGAGACAAAATGAGAGATCAAGTGAGATGAGTGACCATGTGGGGAAGAAGAGTGGAGAGTTCCCGAGAGAAAAGAATGAGAGGAAGTTGAGTGGAAAAAAAGAGTGCTATATTGCTAAAATGAGTGATGTGAGGAAAGCCATTCAAGCACAAAGACCAGTGCTTCTTTTAATTTACAAAGAATCTTTACTTGTTGTCAATGATCTAACACATCTTCCTAGTGTTGTTGTGTCTTTGTTGCAGGACTTTGAAGATGTTTTCCCTGAAGATCTGAGAGGTTTGCCTCCAATTAGAGGCATTGAGCATCAAATAGACCTAGTCCCGGGAGCACCAATTCCAAATCGGCCAGCTTATAGAACCAATCCCGAGGAGACTAAGGAGATTGAGAAGCAAGTAAAGGAGTTGTTGGACAAAGGCCTTGTGAGGGAAAGTTTGAGTCCTTGTGCCGTACCTGTACTTTTGGTGCCAAAGGAGGATGGTTCATGGCGCATGTGCATGGATTGTAGGCCTGTCAACAAGATCACTGTAAAGTATAGACATCCTATTCCTAGACTTGATGATATGCTTGATGAGTTGCATGGTTCTACTTTGTTTTCAAAGATTGATTTAAAAAGTGGGTACCATCAAATTAGAATGAGGGAAGGGGATGAATGGAAAACTGCTTTCAAAACAAAGTTTGGACTTTATGAATGGTTAGTTATGCCTTTTGGATTAACTAATGCTCCTAGTACTTTCATGAGACTTATGAATCATGTCTTGCGTGACTTCATTGGTAGGTTTGTTGTTGTGTACTTTGATGATATCTTAGTATATAGCAAGAACTTAGAAGAGCATGTTGGACACCTCACACAAGTACTAAGCACCTTAAGAGGAAAAAAGTTGTATGCTAACTTGAAGAAGTGCTCTTTTTGTGTTGACAAAGTTGTTTTCCTTGGATTTGTTGTGAGTTCACATGGAATTGAGGTAGATCAAGAGAAGGTGAGAGCCATACAAGAATGGCCGACGCCAACATCCATTACTGAGGTGAGATCATTCCATGGGTTAGCTAGCTTCTATAGGAGGTTTGTTAGAAATTTTTCTACCATTGCTGCACCTCTAACTGAAGTTATAAAGAAGAATGTGGGATTTAAGTGGGGAAAAGCTCAAGAAGATGCTTTCGGGTTGTTAAAAGAAAAGTTATGCCATGCACCACTTTTAGCTTTGCCTAACTTTGCTAATACTTTTGAAGTTGAGTGTGATGCTTCAGGTATAGGCATTGGAGCTGTATTGATGCAAGGAGGCCGCCCCATTGCATACTTTAGTGAGAAGTTGAATGGTGCTAGCTTGAACTATCCCACATATGACAAGGAGCTCTATGCTTTGGTAAGAGCTTTGGAGACTTGGCAACACTATTTGTGGCCAAGAGAGTTTGTGATTCACACTGATCACCAAGCCCTTAAGTTTCTTAGTGGGCAAGGTAAGTTGAATAGGAGGCATGCTAAATGGGTAGAGTTTATTGAGTCATTCCCATATGTTATCAAATACAAGCAAGGTAAGCATAATGTAGTGGCGGATGCACTTTCAAGAAGGTATGCTTTACTTTCAGCTTTAGATGCAAAAGTTTTGGGTTTTGAACACTTGAAGGATTTATATGCTAGTGATGATGATTTCGGTGAGATTTATTCTAAGTGTTCTAAGTTTGCTTTTGAGAAGTTCTATCAAGTTAATGGGTTTCTTTTCAAAGAAAACAGGTTGTGCATTCCAAAGACATCTTTGAGGGAATTGCTCACAAAGGAAGCTCATTGTGGAGGACTTATGGGACACTTTGGACAAGCCAAGACTTTGCATACTTTGAAGGAACATTACCATTGGCCGAATATGGTAAAGGATGTGAAGAAGGTATGTGAGCAATGCATTGCATGTAGGAAGGCAAAATCCACTCACACTTCACATGGATTATACACACCACTTCCTACACCTAGTCATCCATGGGTAGATATTTCTATGGACTTCATTGTTGGATTGCCTAGGACTAAGGGAAACCGTGACTCAATCTTTGTCATAGTTGATAGATTTTCTAAGATGGCTCATTTTATTCCATGCAATAAGACTGATGATGCTATTCATGTGGCTGAATTGTTTTTCAAAGAAATTGTTAGACTTCATGGTGTTCCTAGAACTATAGTTTCGGATAGAGATACTAAGTTTCTAAGCCACTTTTGGAGGACTTTGTGGGGTAAGTTAGGAACTAAGCTTTTGTTTTCTACATCTTGTCACCCACAAACTGATGGGCAAACTGAGGTAACTAATAGGACTTTAGGTTCCATGCTTAGAGCTATCATTGGTAAAAATTTGAAAGCTTGGGAAGATTGTTTGCCTCATGTAGAATTTGCTTATAATAGGTCCATGCATACTACTACTAATTTGTCACCTTTTGAGATTGTTTATGGTTTTAATCCTTTAACTCCATTGGATCTTTTGCCATTACCTACTCATGAGGTATCTAGTTTGGATGGTAGTAAGAAGGCCGAGAGCATCAAGAGGTTGCATGAGAAGGTTAAGCAACAAATTGAACTCAAAAATCAACAAGTTGCTAAGAAAGCCAACCAAGGCCGAAGGAGAGTTGTGTTTGAGCCTGGAGATTGGGTTTGGTTACACATGAGAAAAGAAAGATTTCTAGCTGCAAGAAGGACTAAGCTTCATCCAAGAGGAGATGGTCCATTCCAAGTCATTAAGAAGATCAATGACAATGCATACATGCTAGACTTGCCGGGTGAGTACAATGTGAGTGCTACTTTTAATGTTTCTGATTTATCTTTGTTTGAACATGCAGATTCATGGATGAATCCTTCTAAGGAGGGGGGAGTTGATATGATCAAGGAAGGCACACATGGAGAAGGCAAGGACCCATTGAAGGTTTCTAGTGGACCTATGACAAGGAAGAAAGCTAAGGAGCTCTCAAGTGCACTACAAGCCTTTGTTTCAAGTTTCTTCATGGAGAATGGACATGAAACTTCACAAGGAGCTGATGAAACTTTCAAGACACCATATGGAGATGATGGATATGCTTGGAACTCAGTTTTGGGGTGTTTAGACAAGTCACAAAATAAGGACACCTAGGACATCACTCAAAGTGCACCATTTGAGCCACCTTAAGTGTTCTTGATGCATTTTGTGCCCATAAGCTGGATTTTGAGCTCTAACTTTCCAGACCTCTTTTACCACATCTAAGAGGAAGATTCATGTCATTGGAACTCAAAGATTCAAGCTGGGAGCTAAAGATACAAGTGAAAGCCCTAAAGTGCCCAAAAATGCACCCGAAAAGGCTATTTGGGAGTTTTCAGGTTTAATCTTGTATTTGAATTTTATATTTGTTCAATTCCTATTTAGGTAAATTATTTAGGATGTTATTTAGGCTATAAAATTAATTCAGGTCGCTTAGGACAGGTGGCATACGCTGCATACACAAAACAAGTTAGAAAGGGTTTAGGAGTCCTAATTGGACTGGGTTTTCTTGAGTCCTTTGTAACTAGGTTTCCTAGGTGACTTGGGCTGCGAATTTTGCCCAGATTTTTACCCTAGTTTAGGCCTATATAAAGGCACATATTCTGGATGTAAACACACAGATTAATGCCGAAATAATATTGCTCTTTGGAGAGGTTTTCTCTTTGGTTCTTGGCGGACTGCCTTGGTGCACAAGTTTGCTTGTGTTCTTGGAGTTCTATACTTCTCGTTTATAATCACAGGTTGATTAGGGGTGGGGGTTTTAAACCCAGTCTTTTTGATGTCTTGTGGAGCTTGAATCTCATCTTGGGCGCGTTTCATGGTTTTTATACCATCAGGGTTCGCATCAAATCAAATCTAGAGTCACTCTTAGGTGTCATCATTGTCTACTTTTGTATGAATGCTTGCTCATGGTTGATTATGTGTTGTTAAATTAACTTATGTGTTATATACTTTGATGGTTTTTATATTTGGTTTTTAAGGAAATTCCATGGCAATGTTTGATGTTTTATTACTTATTTGATCATTCAAGTCAAAGCATTTACTCATGCAAGATTGCATTGTAGGTTAATTAACTAGAAACATGAAGGTTTTAGCTAGTGTGCATGTAATCAATTAGCCAATTGTGACTAGTGTGGTGCATGTTCCCATAAGTTTCATAGGCTGGGCCTTGAAGGGCCATGTTAGTTGGTATCAGAGCCGGGTCACTGTCATTGGAGGGTAAGAATTAAGATTTAACGGATTGTCTTTGTACTAGGGTAGTTAGCACTAACCAACATCTATGAGTTGTCATTTGGCTTTGGCTGCAGATTATGATGGCAAAACTAGGTCAGATGTACTTTTGGACACTAAGGGTCTAGGAATGGATCCTAGTTGTCTAGGGTAGAAATGTTAAAGCAGTTATTTTGGCTTGCCCCAAGATACTAAAAAACCTTGGTGCATGTGGTTAGGATGTGGGCACAATCCTAGGAGACCATTTAAAATCTCAAGCATAAGGTAGGTGACATGATCCGTAGGGCTAGGAGGGCATGAAACGTCTAGGGTAAGGAGTTCCACAAGGCCACATCGACTACTCCCAAACTATCAAAACTTGAACTCACAAACTTGGATGGGTTAGGCAACACCAAAGAGACCCCAATATGCACTGACCTAAGTGATAAACACTTCGTCATGCAAACTACAAAGCAACAAAGATGAGCACTCTTGTACTCTTTCCATTAGGAGTAGGAGCTTCTGGCCAATTTCACTAGGGGCTTGAGTTAATATGTGGAATCACTTGATGATCATTGATGTAAGGCCATCAGCGGTTCGTCCACCATGCATTTGCTCTCAAACAAGAGTTAGAGGAGTCAAAGACATGAAATGATGAGGTAGATGTTAGCTCACCCAAACTAGTTGAAGCATGGGCTATATGCCTATAATGCATAACTCAACTAGAGACCAAAGAGAAAGAATGGACCATGAGGAAGAAGAGATTAGGCCCACGTGTAAGGAGTATGGCTCTTAGCCTTACACCTGGGAAATAGTTGTCAATAGTCCAAGTGGTCTTCTAACTTGTTGTAGTGTTGGACTCGGTTAAGTTAAGACTAGACTAGGAAATTTTTCCCCAACAGTAGTTGCCATAGGGAGTCAGCCTAATACCGCTAGAGTAGTAGCTTAGGCTTTGCTTGACTAGTCAAGTGGCTAGAGTTAGCAACCGCCAGTCGAATGCAATGGGTAACCGTGTGAACTCACCAGCAGTTGAATGACTAGTATGAGGTAAGTCCCTAACCATTCACAATTTTATTTACTTTGTTGGTAAGTTCTAGCATCAGTTTACTGGCATGTTCTATTTTGCTTGTCGGGTAGTACTTTTGAGCAAGGTTAAGGGTTAACCCAAGTGTATTAAGACCTAAAGATGTACTAAGTATTAGGGCAATACCCAAAACCCTGGGACCCTTTTGCCAGTGTGTGAATACACTTAAGTGGATGCTCAAATTCCTTATATTGGAAATGTTCTAATGTTCCATAGCATCAGTTTACTGGCATGTTCTATTTTGCTTGTCGGGTAGTACTTTTGAGCAAGGTTAAGGGTTAACCCAAGTGTATTAGGACCTAAAGATGTACTAAGTATTAGGGCGATACCCAAAACCCTGGGACCCTTTTGCCAGTGTGTGAATACACTTAAGTGGATGCTCAAATTCCTTAGATTGGAAATGTTCTAATGTTCCATAGGTTTTATTCTTTTGCAAGTTAGCTTTGGCTAGCCTAGTAAGTAATGAATGACTAGCTAGTCAAGTGGATGAGTTCCTTAGGGTAGCATAGCAACAAAATAGTTCAGCCAAATTTTAAGAAAGTAAGTAAGTAAGTGTAATTTCATTTTTAACCATGGAATGCAGGTGGTGACTATAGTAGAAACAAGGAGTAAGGAACATGTCACGGGGTAATTGGATGGATGGGTTATTCGTCTGTGAAATATGCACCCTAGGGTAAAGCTAGTAAAAGTAGAGTTGTTGCTAAGGCTCAGCAGTGATCACATGTTGTCTATTTTTGTGCCAGTAAGTTAGTAGAACATTGAACTATCAGGTCAGAAGTGACTAAGTAATGCAAAAATGAGGATCTTTGCCTTGACCCTTTGGGGTTGTGTAAAAAAAGCACCCGTGAAAAAGAGTTCACTATGACCTATTGAAAGGTGACTCACACGTTGGCACAAGGTAAAGCAGTCCCCTACCTACTTAAATACTATACTTAGTAATCAAAAGTGCCAGGTCTGGTGTAGGTATGGTTGTGCTCAAATGTCTACAACATGACTGATAGTTTCTATGTTCAGTAGAGTAGGGAAAAGTCGAGCCTTAGAGACCTAGTTGGAGAGGAATTTGGTTAAGCTAGTTTAAAGCCCCAACTTAGAGCAATTCATTTGACCTTAGTGCGTTACAAAGGAAGGGCTAGTGATTTGTGAGATTGTTTGAAGGCTAGCAGGTAGGCTTATAATTCCGAAGGGATAGAACTAGTCTTAAGGTGCATAGCTTCATGCACCAAATGGAGTTGTAGCAGATGAGCCACCAAGGTGATTTTCCATAGCTAACCACCTCTCAATAGTTAATTGAAGCTAATGATGATGTCGGTTCTCCAACAAAGTAAGTTAGTCTGACACTGCAAGAGCCATAGGTACATCATTCTAACATAAAATTGGCAAGGTGTAGTTATGGTATGGTAGTTGAGTATAGAAAGTGGAGATGGATCTTTGTAACTATAGGTTAAATGAGAAATGGTTACTAAGGAGATGCTTGATAGTATTAGTGGCTTGAAGGCCTAGTAGGTAGTCGAGGTGTCAATTAAGCGTTGAGGCACATTGAAGACTAGTGAAGAAGCATGGGCATCTAGCTAACTACCAAGCCAAGGATGCCTAGGTTAGCCAAGGATTGAGTAGTACCTTGAAACTTAGCTAAGGACCCCATAGGTGCTTTGGGCATGAGGTATGTATTGGCGGCCAGGAAACAAACATACTAAGGACACATCCAAATAGCTAATTTGGCATGTGTAGGGTGTTAGGCGCTGAGTCTAAGAAAGTGAAGAGACTTAGTGTGTAGGTTTCAAGTACCTAGGATACTCTAAGTGGAGCAGCTTAAGCGTTAAGTCCTTCAGCTTGGGTAGCATATTGGTAGCTTAATCACCAAGTGCTAGGAGATTTGAACCAAAGAGGCACAAACAAGGGCCAAGGGTTCCTAGCTGCTTCGAGGTCTTGGCACTCATGCTTGAGAGGTTTTCTCTAGTAGGCATCTGAATGTAATAGACTCCAGAGTAGCGAGAACAGTAGGATCATAGAGCTTGGGTAGTGTATATGACATGCCCCCCTCTTGGCCCTGCCCAAGAAACTTATGAGAATGGGTCTCACGCTAGTTGCAATTGGCTAGTTATTTATGTGCGCCCAAATTAAGACTTCATAACACTAGTTAATTAACTTAGAGATGTAAGCATGTATGCAATTTTGCTTTGACTTGAGTAACTAGAAAACCATAAAACATTCATATTTGCCTAAGGAATTACCATGGAAACCAAAGTTCAAATAGTCAAACCATAGAAAATTAACATTTGTATCATCATAACTACACATAATAACCATGTGAGGGCATTCAACAAAAAAAGACTAATGCTTCTCACGCAATAGCAACCCTAGAGTCCTCTACCCTATCCATAAACAAAGTAGGTATTTAGTGTATGCAATAAACACAAGGCTCTCCTACTAAGATCTTCTCATCTAACTCCCACCTTAAATGCAATGCTAATGCCAAGCTCAAAAGTCCTTCACATGCTTTACTAGCCATTGCGACCAAGAAAACTATAGTTAGTACCTTGACTAAAACAACAAGTAATTAAATGAACTAGAATTTTTTTTCTCACAACAAAGTACCTACAAGAAAAGACAACCTCAACAACCCTCAATGGCTATCGGGCTCAACAGCATTAGAATCTGCACAATATAAGCTAGGGAGTACAAATTACAGAATTCTCAGTAAGGCATCCTCATTGGCAAGAAAAATACTAAGGACAACACATATACAAACATATGTAATCTGTAGTGAGCTCATACAATATAAGGCTTAGTCCCTTGGGACTTGTCCTCTACCTAGTCCCTGGACTACAAGAAAAGGCCTTGTCTACTAGCAAGCAATGCTTACTAGCCTAACTAATGAAGTTCTTCACTAGTTGAAGCTGGCTTACGTTCTATAAAGGCTCTAAGCTGATGTACTAAGCAATTTGAACTAGGCTCTAAGCAACCTACTAGATGTACTAAGGTTTGTACATTGGAACCTTATACCTAAAGGTATGGCTACATTCTTGATGGTACTACACCTCACACCCAAACTAATGGTACTGTATTATGGCCCATTATTGATAGCTGATGGGCTATTGCCCACATGACCTTCTCATTGGCAGACCTGGCACCACCCTTGGAAAGATACACGACCGACTACAAGAAAAGGACTCCCCGCCAATCCTCATGAGTGTACATTACCAACCTCAATAACGTAGGTCTATCACCTGTAATAGAAGAAATGTCTCTCGAAGATGGTTCACCCATCCAAAGGGCTTTTTCCGGTCACCATCGGGAAAATCCTTGTCCGAAGGGATCTCAAATCCCCGAAGGGGTCTTAGGGAGAAACGACAAATATAGTTGGGGGATCTTTGACAAAAACCTCGCACATGCCCCTACCTTAAGAGCATAACCGCCTATGTCTAGATGTAGACACCTCTCTCTGAAAGTATGGACCAAATCCAACTGAACACGTGTCCTGGTCTACTCAGGCTAAGCATAACGGCCTTATCCTCCCGGCCTCTTATAAATACTCGGGGGAGGCTCCCAGGTAAGACACAAGGTACCCTCATTTTCTACTCTCTACTCTTAAATGACTTCTTCCTTCATAAATTGACCTGGGCGTCAAAGATCCCTCCCCCAGAAAAACACTCCTGAAGCCTTCCCTGCCAGAGGACGAGCATCCTCTAATGGCCACTATGGGCTTCTTGTCCAATTTCCAGCACTCCCTAATAGCTGAAATGATGTAGCAACTTGAGCAAAAGTGGTCACATGCACATTCTCATACTAGGACCTCTTCACCACAGGTCCACCCAGAGAAGAGGTGCCTGTCATCTCGACGGAGCTTCCTAAATAGGAGCTTCCATGAGGAGTGCTCAACAAAGAACCCTCCATCTCATGGGTGGTATGTCCTAGGGTCTAGTTCAAAAGAGGCAAGGACCTCCCACCACTGTTACCCACTTCGGGGTAGTCCAATTATGGTGCCAAAATTGTGCATTTAGATTCCCAAGATTGGTAATGTTCTACAAGCCATCACAACACTACCCTTAGTGTGCATACCCAAGTGGCCCTCTTGCGCACTATATAAACACATGCATATTGGTCCAACCATCACACACATATTCACATTTCTTACACACCATGGTAGCAAAGAAGGAAAACATGAGCACAAGTCTTAATATTGGCTACACACATTACGCAATCCTGTTAAGTTCTAGTGACCTGCCATTGTACCTGTAATTGCCACTAATAAACTATAACAATCTAGCCACTTACCCACCAATTTTCTTTACTCCATTATCAAGTCGAGACTTAGAGCAAACCAAGGAATCTTTTTTTTTTACATCAATAGCCCACCTATGGACCAAGTTATGGACTTTTGAAGTTGGTTACAAATTTTGACCAAATCAATAGTAACTTAGAAAACTTTGCAACATCATATCTTTGGCTACATGGCTCCAAATTCAAAAATTCTAAATCCCAGTTCAACCTCTACATGTTCTTTAGGAGTGGTCAAATTTTCATACTAAGATTATTTCTACATAGGGAGATATAGAACTTTGAGTCCAGAGTCAAAATTTTAGTCACTTTATGACCATTTTGCCCATAAAAATTTTCATAAGTATGCAAACACTTCATTCACAAGGGAAAGCACTCCAAAGCTACCCCATATACATTCATTAAACATAGGAATTACATGCTCTTACATCTAGCAACTTTATGTGGCCAAAACAAAATTTACAAGTAAGCAGCCTATCATTCACACTTAGGCAGCTTTGCACACATCACATACATAGCCAAAACATTGCTCAAATGTTCACATACTTGTTTCATTTTAGAAACACTACATGTAAATGCATACATCCACTACAATATGGTCTTAACTCAGCTAAATACGCGCCCTAGGTTATAGGAGTGACTTAGACACAATGGACTCCAAAAACAGGATGCTGGACAACTGCTGCATAACACAATAAGTACCACCATTAAAAATATCAAATGTGCTCCTAAAATCACCAAACTTTCAAGATCATAACTAGACATATGGAAGTTCATGTACCTAAAATTTCAAATCAAACTCAAACCACAATTGTTAGTTTGAATAAGTTCTACTGGACCTGAAATGACAAAATTGAGGGTAGTAAGTTTTTTTGGGAAACTTAGTATGGGTAGCACTTGGTTTCAATAGGTAATGTAACCATCATTAAAACCTTCATCCAAAGACAGTAAAAACAAAAACTACAATGCATATATACAAGATAGAGCAACCAAATGCAATAGCCATTCACAGCACTAGTTAAGCTAATGCTTGGTCTTAGGAGGATTTTAACACTAGTTAGTACTAAATTTGGGCTCTAGAAACCCTCATTTCACTACCATCTTTGTGCACTTCACACTAGGTCACAAAAGCTTCAATAAGTGCACTCTTCTCACTAGGATTAGTTCATCAAGCTCATGGATCTCTTCCAAGCTTAGCCCTAGCTCCATTGACATGATCAAGGAAGGCACACCCAAGGAAGTCAAGGGCCCATTCAAGGTTTCTAGTGGACCAATGGCAAGGAAGAAACCTAAGGAGCGTACTAGTGCACTTCATGCCTTTGTTTCAAGCTTCTTCATAGAGAATGGACATGGAACTTCACAAGGTGTTGCTGGAGCTTTCAAGACATCATATGAGGATGAGGTCCAAGCTTGGAACTCAATTTTAGAGTGCCTAGACAAGTCACAAGGAAAGGAACCCCAAGGGCACCCCTTAAGTGCACACTTGGAGCCACCTTGAGTGTTTTAAGGCCATTTTGCCTCTACAAGCTGGATCTTTGAGCTCTGACTTTTCAAGACCTTGTTCCATCATTTAATAGGAATAATCACACCATTTTAACTCAAATATTCAAGCTTCAAGCTAAATATACAAGTGAAAACCCTAGAGAGCCCAAAATGCACCCAAGAAGACCGTTTGGGGGGTTTTGGGGCCAAACTTGTATTTGCACTTTATTTTTATTAATTTCCTTGTTATTTAGATTTTATAAGATTTTAATTAGGCTATGAAATTAATTCAGGTTGCTTGGGACAGGTCGCATATGCTACATACCTAAAATAAGGTTGAAGGGATGTAGGAGTCCTAGTTTGACTAGGTTTTCTTGAGTTCTTTGTAACTAGGTTTCTTAGGTGACTTGGGTTGAGAATTTTAGCCTGTCCTTTAACCTAGTTTAGGCCTATAAAAAATCACATATTCTAGATGTAAAACACAACTTTCAACCAAAATAATATTGCTATTGGAGAGAATTCCCTTTGGTTCTTGGTGGACTACCTTGGTGCACAAGTTTGCTTATGTTCTTAGTGTTCTATACTTCTCATTTCTAATCACAATTTGATTAGGGGTGAGGGTTTTGAATTTAGTCTCTTTTGATGTCTTGTGGAGCTTGAAAAATATCTTACACATGTTTCATGATCTTTATACCATTGGGGTTCGCATCAGTTGGTATCAGAGCCACAAGTTCCATTGAAGAACATATCTTTGTGTTATTGTTTATCTTCATTTTTATTTCAATTTTTTCCATTAATTTTATGTTTTAATTCTTTATTTTAATCCTTTTTCTTCATATTTTAGGTCTGTGTTCTTTGTTCCATCCTTGTTTCAAATCCAAAAAATTACAAAAAAAAAAACAAAAAAAAGTCAACTAGTGTTACCCTGTGTTCTCGGTTTTCATCTGTTTGTTCTTGTTTCTTTCTTATCTTTCTGTTTCATGTCCAGCCATATTAATCCTTCTTGTTTTCATTGTTTCTAGTATCCTAGAGTCAAGAAAACACCAAAGAAAGAAAGATCCAAGTTCAGGAAGTTTGGTATAAAAAAAATTGTTTCAAATTGTGCATGTTTTCATAGTTTCTTGTCCTAGCTGAAAAGAAATCTAACTTTTTGTCTTTGGCATAAATGAACTTCAAGGAGAAAGTTGTTTTAGCATCAAAATAGCAAGCAAAAAAATAAAATAAAAAAAAAGAAAAGGAAAAGAAAGAACAAAGAAAAGAAAAGAGCTTGCAAAAGAAATTTGCACAAAGTGTTAAAATTTTTGCGCCCACAAACCTATCACATTGATTTGAGCCAAAAAGCTTTCTTTGTGGTTCTTGTGATCATCAATTGCAAGAGCTTCCTAGAGTCTTTAAAGCTTGTTTAGCACACCTTTTTTGGAGTCAAAATTGTTTTCAAGAATTCAAGTTTTCTTGTGTGCTTTGAGGACAGTTTTCTTAGAACTTTTGAGAGCTCTTTGAAAAGAAATATTGTCACTAACAAATTGAGTGTTTGTGTGTTCATCTTTTGAGTGAAACACATGACCTGAATGTGTGTAAGGATCTTAGTTTTCAGGAATATAGAGGGCCAGGAGGATAGGAGAATGGAAGTAAGACACAATGAGGAGCCTACCATGAGAGAACTTCAAGAAACTCTCAATAGACTTGTCTGGAGGATTACAGAGATTGATTTGAGGTTGCCAAGGAGACCTAATCCCAGCTTGCAACCAAGGAGAGTCCAAGGAAAGAAGAACCTGATGAGGAAGAAGGAAATTGGCATGACCATGGGCTTCCAAGGAGGCAGGAGCCAAGGGAGGACAATAACCTTAATTCCATCAAACTTACCATTCCATCTTTCTAAGGGAGGAGTGATCCTGATGCATATTGGGAATGGGTGCAAGAGATTAAGATGGTGTTTGAATGCCATCATTATTCTAAGGAAAATAAAGTTATATTGGCTACTATTGAGTTCACTATTATGCTCTTGCATGGTGGAATCAGTTTGTCACTTCCAGAAGAAGGAATGAGGAGGAACCCATCAATACATGGAGAGCCCTTAAAGCCATAATGAGGAGGAGATTCGTGCCTAGTTACTACTATAGAGATCAACAGCTTAAGCTTCAAAGGCTTGTGCAAGGCCAAAGGAGTGTGGAGGACTACCATAATGACTTGGAGATCACCTTGACCTGAGCCAATATCATTGAAGATGAGGAGGCCACCATTGCTAGATTCATCAATGGCCTTAATCATGAGATTGCCAACAAGGTGGAGAAGGTGCCATATGTCAACATTGTTAGTGTTGTGCTCAAAAGCCAATCATGAGATGATTGTATTTTTGCACATTGAGTCATGATATTTTATTAAGGCATTAATCCATCAATTATGTTTGTTGTTTTCTTTTGCGTAACTTAACAAAAATAATCGTAACCCTAGAATAATGATATTCTTAAATGTCCCTGGTCTAGTATTATTGTGGAGCGGGTTGCAATAATACATAACGGCTAGCATATGTGGAGACTAATATGAGATATGTAGTCTACATATGGGTACAAGTTGGAGAACTTGTGTACTGGACCGACCCACCAAGAGAACACTACATGGATCGTTATATGAGTGTCATAAGTGATTCTCATAGTGATCATGGTATATGTAGTCCTTCGACCTAAGATCATCAAGGTTCCCTACAAGTGAGTCACATACTTTGATACTTTCCTTTGTTGCTCGTTACTGAGTGAACTTGAAGGAGGTCATTGGGTATGTCACATATCATGCGGAGGGATTTGTATGATCAAGATGGGATTTGTCCCTCCTATTTAACAGGAGTGATATCTTCGGGCCCCTTGAAAGAGTGAGACTTAGAAAATGCATGGCCATGCTCGGATGAGTTGATATATGATATCAATGTCATCAGTTTAAGTTGGTCTACTCGGTAATCAAGAAACCAAAGATTGGGCTATACGAGAGTGACACATTCCATGTCTCGTGCTTAGTCTTGATATCTTGGACAAAGGGACAATGGCATATATCGGTGATGATCATAAAGGTTTAGTCGATTCACCGACAATCTTGTCACTTGGGTAGCAATGATGTGTTGCTAGACACCGCTCATTGCTTATGATCATAAATGTGATTTATGATCATTGCCAACATGGCAAGAGCCTATTGGGTCGCACACATAGAGCTATTTGGATCATTAGAGTGCATGGGCTAATTATTTGGGTTATGGTTTCACTTTAATTTCGTATTAATAATGGGCCCAAAGAGTTGAGCCATTATTAAGCCCGAAATTAAATCCTAATTGGATTAGGGCTTTGAAACCCATTAGGCCTGGAAGTTGAGTCTCACTATAAATACAACTTTTAAGTGAGAAATTCGCAGGTCTCCTTGCCCTAGCCTCCAAAAAGGACAGCCACACTCTTCTCTTGCAATTCCTTGGAGGACGCAAGCTAGCACTGCGAGCGCAAGAGAAACGCATCTGTCGGGACGTGGTGGAAGCGTGGTGATCCCGAGAGGCTCGTGTGGATACCATAGAGAGCCTGAACACGTCAACTGTTCAAGTTTTGTGATTCAACTCTACAGTTGAGTGAGAGATCTCAACCGAAAATTAGGTATGAAAATTTTTGAACACCCGGTTTACCCCGTTTCACTTGGATCCTGGAGGGTTTCGGTTAAATTCCGCTGCGCTGTTTGGCTCCCGAAACCCAACAGTGGTATCAGAGCTACTGGTGAAACCCTAAATCGGGATTGAGTGTTGAATCGCATGATGCTATGTGTTCGGTTGCTTTTCGGCCATGATTAATTAGATTGATTCAAGATGCATGAAACTGGAATTCGTAATGAACATATGAGATATATGAAGAAACGACACAAATTGGTTAATGAGATTAATCTCAAATTGAATGGTATGAGATACCTATATGGATTAGGATTCTTGCAATAGTTGCAAAAACCCTAGCTTTGTTCGGATTCGGCCTGTTCGGGCACCGAAAGTAAGGTATTTTTGGTGGCTCGAATGGAGGAGTCTCGGGTGCCTACTTGCTCAAAATAGAAGATTTCGGGCTAAGCAATTGTAAGAAAATTTTTTGCGCCGGGGGGCGCTGCCCCCCACGCCCCCCGCAAGGGCGGCTCCCCTTGACCTCGTCCGCTGACCGGTCAGCGGAACCACCGCCCGTTGACCGGCCAGCGGGACCGCCGTATGCGAAGCGCCACATAAATAAAAACTGGTTAATCAACTTGCAAAAATTGGCATGCATCTTTGTTGAATGAGATTTGACATGATATGCTGATTGGTGTTTGAAGCATGGTGCATGGTTATAGCCCTTGATTGGTTGTACTTGTAAATACGGCCTGCGAGTCGTGCCTTTTCTTATCACTCTCATTGTACATTCTCTTCTCACCTTACTCCCCTCGAATGTAACTCGAGGTTTCTATTATTGATGTAATGGTACATTATGGGATCATCCAAGGTGGTATGTCCAAGGATCATCCAAGGTGGTATGTCCAAGGAGGTGACAACAAAAGGGCAACCAAGAAAGGAAGAGAAGGAGCTTGTGAAGACTCTTTTCTTTTCTTAGGCTTTTATGATATTCTCATTGGCTTGAGAATATCGCATAGTTTGGGCTATAACCATGTCACATTTACTTTCTTGTAAGCATGAGATGCATGTTTTATATTTGTATGTGATGCATGTATAAGACAACCGGAGATAACAAATTGGTGAGATCAAAATGAAAAAAATCCCTCAAACAAATATTAAGTCATTAAATGTGATGCCTTCCAAATGTTGGCACTCGTCAAGACTTTGATCAACATTAGGTGGGTTTGCCAAAGCAAAGCACCTATGTTCATCTTGGTAAGGCGCGATGGGATAATAGTGATATCCAAATTGCTAACTTTGGGTCCGACTTAACTAAGTCATCCTAATAGGATTAGGGACTTAGAGGCATAGAGTTGGGCTTAAGCTCATGAGATGAGCTTGGACAAGTGTTGTTCACCCAACTATCCAAGAGTTGCATAAGATGCAATTGGCAAGGAGTTGCCTACCTAAATAGCTGTAACTTGAGAGAAAAGCCAAAGCTGACTCAGGTTGTGGTCAAATATGGATCTTGGCCCACTAGAATACCTTAGCGCCGAGGTGTTCCGAAATAATATCGAGGGTTATTATTTTGAGGAAAATAGTGGGAGTATCGTTTAATAAAAGTCCTTATTAAATGAATTAAAATACATGACTCTTACACTGCATATTTACTGTTGTAGATAACCATGGCACAAAACACATCGACACTTTCGTTGCGATCGATCCTTGAGAAGGAAAAACTGAATGGGACCAACTTTCTCAAATGGTACCGAAACTTGAGGATAGTCCTCAAACAAGAGAGAAAGGCTTATGTCCTAGAGCAGCCCATTCCGAATGAGCCTGCTGCCACTGCTCCAAGAGCTGAAAGGGATGCTCACAAGAGGCATTCTGATGATGCTTTGGATGTTGCATGCCTCATGCTTATTACCATGGAATCTGAGCTTCAGAAGCAACATGAGAACATGGGGGCGTTCGATATGATCGAACATCTCAAAATGCTTTTCCAAGAGCAAGCTAGGCATGAGAGGTTTGAGACCTCTAAGGCATTGTTTCAGTGCAAGATGTCTGAGGGAAGTCCCGTGGGTCCTCATGTGCTCAAGATGATTGGGTACATTGAGAATCTTGAGAATTTGGGATTTGCTCTTCAGAAAGAGTTGGCTATCGATGTAGTCTTGCAATCGTTGCCTGAAAGCTACAGTCAGTTCGTCATGAACTATAACATGAACGACCTTGACAAGTCCCTCCCTGAATTGCTCAACATGTTGAGAACTGCTGAGCAAAACCTTAAGAAGGCTAAGCCCATTTTGATGGTTCAAAAGGGCAAGGGAAAGGGAAAAGCCAACAAGAAGAAGGATAAAGCTAATGGAAAGTCCAATGCTAATTCTTCTTCAGCTGCACTGAAACCAAAGGGTGGTGTGGCAAAGGAAGGGGAGTGCTTCCATTGTAAGCAACCTGGACACTGGAAGCGCAATTGCAAGCTCTATCTTGAAGAACTTGCTAAGGAAAAGGGAAGTAAGACTTCCACTTCAGGTATTTTTGTTATAGAGGCTAACTTTTCTACTTCCTCACTTCCTCATCTTGGGTATTGGATACTGGATGTGGATCTCACATTTGTGCAAATGTGCAGGATCTAAGTAGAAGTAGAAGATTGGCCCGAGGTGAAGTGGACCTACGTGTTGGAAATGGAGCAAGGGTTGCTGCCTTAGCCGTAGGGACTTATGTTCTCACTTTACCTAGTGGATTAGTTTTAGAATTAGACAACTGCTACTTTGTGCCTACTATTAGTAGAAATTTGATTTCTGTTTCTTGTTTGGACAAGAAAGGTTTTTCATTTATAATAAAGGACAAATGTTGTTCTATTTATTTGAATGAAATCTTTTATGGTAGTGCTCAACTTAGCAATGGGTTGTATGTTCTAGACCTCGAAGATCCAATCTATAATGTGAATACCAAGAAGGTCAGATTAAATGATTCAAACCCGACCTATCTCTGGCACTGTCGCTTGGGCCATATAAATGAGACCCGCATATCCAAGCTCCATAAGGATGGACTCTTGGACTCATTTGATTTTGAATCATATGAGACATGTGAGTCATGTTTGTTGGGCAAGATGACCAAAGCCCCATTCACAGGGCAAAGTGAAAGGGCTAATGACTTACTAGGACTCATACATAGTGATGTATGTGGCCCTATGTCTACACAAGCTAGAGGAGGTTTCCAATACTTCATTACTTTCACTGATGACTTCAGCAGATATGGCTATGTGTATCTTATGAGACACAAGTCAGAATCCTTTGAAAAGTTCAAAGAATTCAAGAATGAAGTAGAGAATCAACTCGGGAAGAGTATCAAAGTGCTTCGATCAGATCAAGGTGGAGAGTACTTGGATCGAGAATTCCTTGACTATCTGAAGGAGTGTGGTATAGTATCACAACTCACTCCACCAGGTACACCTCAATGGAATGGTGTATCTGAAAGGAGAAATCGAACTCTGTTAGACATGGTTCGCTCTATGATGAGTCAAGCTGACCTTCCAAACTCCTTTTGGGGACATGCTCTAGAGACAGCCGCTTTTACACTAAACCGAGTTCCATCTAAATCGGTTCAAAAGACACCATATGAGATATGGAGTGGGAGGCGTCCCAATTTGTCTTTTATGAAGATTTGGGGCTGTGACGCTTATGTGAAACGTCAATCCTCTGACAAACTAGGGCCCAAATCTCAAAAATGCCTTTTTGTTGGGTATCCCAAAGAAACAAAGGGTTACTATTTCTACAATCCTTCTGAGCAAAAAGTGTTTGTTGCTCGAACTGGTGTCTTTTTGGAGAAAGAGTTTATCTCTAAAGGAACTAGTGGGAGGAAAGTAGAACTTGAAGAAATTCAAGAACAACAAGGAGACATCGAACCTGAAATGGAACCTGAACAGACACCACAAGATGTTGTGGTTCAAGAGTCTGTTCCTGTAGCACAGAGCCCACGTAGGTCTGGTAGGATTCGGCGTGAGCCTGAGAGATATGGATTTCTCGTGACTCACACTGGTGATGTGATGCTCATGGATCAGGATGAGCCCACAACCTACCAACAAGCTATGTCAGGGCCTGACTCTGAGAAGTGGCTAGTGGCCATGAAATCCGAGATGGAATCCATGTATGAAAACCAAGTATGGACTTTGGTTGACCCACCTGAAGGGGTAAAACCCATAGGGTGCAAATGGGTTTTCAAGAAGAAAACTGACATGGATGGTAATGTGATTACCTTTAAGGGACGATTGGTTGCAAAAGGTTTCAAGCAAATTCATGGTATTGACTATGATGAAACTTTTTCACCAGTTGCTATGCTTAAATCCATCCGAATTTTGTTTGCTATTGCTGCACACTATGATTATGAGATATGGCAAATGGATGTCAAAACTGCATTCCTAAATGGAAAGCTACTTGAGGATGTGTACATGACACAACCTGAGGGTTTTGTCACTCCTGAGAATGCCAATAAAGTGTGCAAGTTGCAAAGGTCCATTTATGGACTGAAGCAAGCTTCTCGAAGTTGGAATCTTCGTTTTGATGATGCAATCAAAGAGTTTGGTTTTATCAAAAATGAAGATGAACCTTGTGTCTACAAGAAGGTTAGTGGGAGCGCTATTGTCTTCTTGGTGTTGTATGTAGATGACATACTACTCATCGGGAATGACATTCCTGAGCTACAGTCTGTGAAGACTTGGCTAGGGAAATGTTTCTCTATGAAGGACTTGGGTGAAGCAGCCTATGTGTTAGGCATCAGGATCTATAGAGATAGATCTAGAAAGCTTCTTGGCCTAAGTCAAAGTACATATATTGACAAGGTGCTAAAGAGGTTTAGCATGCAAGATTCCAAGAAAGGATTCTTGCCCATGTCACATGGTATCACTCTTTCTAGATCTCAGTGTCCGAGTACACCCGAGGAGAGAGAGCGCATGAGTAAGATTCCATATGCCTCAGCAATTGGATCTATCATGTATGCCATGATATGTACTCGTCCCGATGTCTCATATGCTTTGAGCATGACGAGTAGGTACCAATCGAACCCTGGTGAGAGTCACTGGACAGCTGTTAAGAACATCCTTAAGTACTTACGAAGGACTAAGGATGCATTCTTGGTCTTTGGAGGTGAAGATGAGCTCGTTGTAAGGGGTTACACCGATGCAAGCTTCCAATCCGATAAGGATGATTTTAGATCGCAATCTGGTTATGTGTTTTGTATTGGTGGTGGTGCTGTGAGCTGGAAGAGTTCAAAGCAAGAGACAGTAGCTGACTCTACAACAGAATCTGAGTACATTGCCGCCTCTGATGCTGTGAAGGAGGCAGTTTGGATCAAGAAGTTCATCACTGAACTTGGAGTGGTTCCAAGCATTACCGACCCGATAGAGCTCTATTGTGACAACAATGGAGCAATCGCACAGGCTAAGGAACCTCGATCTCACCAGCGATCCAAACACATACTCTGACGCTATCATCTCATCAGGGAGATCATCGAGAGGGGTGATGTAAGGATATGCAGGACTTCGACAGATAGCAACATTGCTGATCCGCTGACAAAGCCCCTTACGCAGCAAAAGCATGATAGCCATTCTAGGTCCATCAGTATTAGATACATGGATGATTGGCTTTAGTGCAAGTGGGAGATTGTTAGTGTTGTGCCCAAAAGCCAATCATGAGATGATTGTATTTTTTGCACATTGAGTCATGATATTTTATTAAGGCATTAATCCAACAATTATGTTTGTTGTTTTGTTTCTGCGTAACTTAACAAACATAATTGTAACCCTAGAATAATGATATTCTTAAACGTCCCTGGTCTAGTATTATTGTGGAGCGGGTTGCAATAATACATAACGACTAGCATATGTGGAGACTAATATGAGATATGTAGTCTACATATGGGTACAAGTTGGAGAACTTGTGTACTGGACCGACCCACCATGAGAACACTACATGGATCGTTATATGAGTGTCATAAGTGATTCTCATAGTGATCATGGTATATGTAGTCCTTCGACCTAAGATCATCAAGGTTCCCTACATGTGAGTCACATACTTTGATACTTTCCTTTGTTGCTCGTAACTGAGTGAACTTGAAGGAGGTCATTGGGTATGTCACATATCATGCGGAGGGATTTGTATGATCAAGATGGGATTTGTCCCTCCTATGTAACGGGAGTGATATCTTCGGGCCCCTTGATAGAGTGAGACTTAGAAAAATGCATGGCCATGCTCGGATGAGTTGATATATGATATCAATGTCATCAGTTTAAGTTGGTCTACTCGGTAATCAAGAAACCAAAGATTGGGCTATACGAGAGTGACACATTCCATGTCTCGTGCTTAGTCTTGATATCTTGGACAAAGGGACAATGGCATATATCGGTGATGATCATAAAGGTTTAGTCGAATCACTGACAATCTTGTCACTTGGGTAGCAATGATGTGTTGCTAGACACCGCTCATTGCTTATGATCATAAATGTGATTTATGATCATTGCCAACATGGCAAGAGCCTATTGGGTCGCACACATAGAGCTATTTGGATCATTAGAGTGCATGGGCTCATTATTTGGGTTATGGTTTCACTTTAATTTCGTATTAATAATGGGCCCAAGAGTTGAGCCATTATTAAGCCCGAAATTAAATCCTAATTAGATTAGGGCTTTGAAACCCATTAGGCCTGGAAGTTGAGTCTCACTATAAATATAACTTTTAACTGAGAAATTTGTAGGTCTCCTTGCCCTAGCTTCCCAAAAGGACAGCCACACTATTCTCTTGCAATTCCTTGGAGGACGCAAACTAGCACTGCGAGCGCAAGAGAAACGCATCCGCCGGGACGTGGTGGAAGCGTGGTGATCCCGAGAGACTCGTGTGGATACCATAGAGAGCCTGAACATGTCAACTGTTCAGGTTTTGTGATTTGACTCTACAGTTGAGTGAGAGATCTCAACCGAAAATTAGGTATGAAAATTTTTGAACACTCGGTTTACCCCGTTTCACTTGGATCCTTGAGGGTTTCGGTTAAATTCCGCTGCGCTGTTTGGCTCCCGAAACCCAACAAACATGAAGGATTTGCTTCACCATGCCACTAAGGCCAAGAGGATCATCAAAAGGTCTAAGGCATCCAAGATGTCTTATGGAGGGAGTTCCACATGGAGGGCAGCATGGAACAAAAAAGCACCAAATCCAATAGTGGAGGCCACCAAAAGAGGCTTGTCTCGGTCTCAATAAGACAAGTCCAAAACTCTACCTAAAGATGTACCTAAGGCAAGGGAAATTGAGTGCTTCAAGTGTAGAGGCAAGGGGCACTACATGAGAGATTGTCCAAACAAGAAGGTTATTATTCTTAAAGATGATGGAGAGATCACATATGAGGATAAAGATGTAATAGAGGAGACACCACCTTTGGAAGATGATGAACAAAACACACTTGAGCCCGAGGAGTGAGACTTTGCATTTGTGGCAAGGAGAGCTCTAAGTGTGCAAGCTAAGGAGGAAGCCAATCAAAGAGAATGCATTTTCACACTAGGTGCCGAATCGAAGACCAAGTGTGAAGCCTCATTGTTGATGGAGGAAGTTGCACCAATGTAGAAAGTTCAACCATGGTGGAGAAGTTGAAGCTTCCTACACAAAAGCACCTACAACCATATAGACTTCAATGGTTGAATGATGCCGGGGAGGTAAAGGTGGTAAAGCAAGTTTTGGTTCACTTTAAAATTGGTACTTACCGTGATCAAGTTCTTTATGATGTTGTTCCTATGCAAGCTTGTCACATTTTACTTGGAAGGCCGTGGCAATTTGGTAAGAAAGTCACACATGATGGAAAAAAGAACTTGTACTCATTTGTTTGTGAAGGAAGGCCCATTACACTTAGTCCACTTTCACCACAACAAGTCTTGGAGGATCAAATGAAACTTGGGAGAAAGGTTGAGAGAAAAGTAAATGAGGGGAATGTTGAGGGCAAGAGTGAAGAGGGGAAAGCCGAGAGAACAAATGAGAGATCAAGTGAGAAGAATGAACATGAGGGTAAGAAGAGTGGAGAGTTCCTGAGAAAAAAGAATGAGAGAAAGTTGAGTGGCAATAAATAGTGCTACATTGCAAAAATGAGTGATGTGAGGAAAGCCATTCAAGCACAAAGACCAATGCTTCTTTTAATTTACAAAAAGTCTTTGCTTGTTATCAATGATCTAGCACATCTTCCTAGTGTTGTTGTGTCTTTGTTGAAGCACTTTGGAGATGTGTTCCCTAAAGATCTGAGAGGTTTGCCTCCAATTATAGGCATTGAGTATCAAATTGACTTAGTCCTAGGTGCACCTATTCCAAATAGGCTAGCTTATAAAACCAATCCCGAGGAGACTAAGGAGATTGAGAAGCAAGTGGAGGAGTTGTTGGCCAAAGGTTTTGTGAGGGAAAGCATGAGTCCTTGTGTCATGCCTGTTCCGATAGTGCCTAAGGAGCATGGTTCATGGTGCATGCGCATGGATTGTAGGCCAGTCAATAAAATCACTATAAAGTATAGAAATTCTATCCCTAGACCTGATGACATGCTTAATGAGTTGTATGGTTCTACTTTGTTTTCAAATATTGATTTGAAAAGTGGGTACTATCAAATTTAGATAAGGGAAGGGGATGAATGGAAAACTACTTTTAAAACAAAATTTGGACTTTATAAATGCTTAGTTATGCCCTTTTGATTAAGTAATGCTCCTAGTACTTTCATAAGACTTATGAATCATGTCTTACATGACTTCATTGGCAAGTTTGTTGTTGTCTACTTTGGTGATATCTTAGTATATAGCAAGAACCTAGAAGAGCATGTTGGACACCTTACACAAGTACTAAGCACTTTAAGAGGTCAAAAGTTGTATGATAACTAGAAGAAGTGTTCTTTTTGTGTTAACAAAGTTGTTTTCCTTGGTTTTGTTCTGAGATCACATAGAATTGAGGTGGATCAAGAGAAGGCAAGAGCCATACAAGAATGGCCGACGGCAACTTCCACAACTAAGATAAGATCATTCCATGGGTTAATTAGCTTCTATAGGAGGTTTGTAAGGATTTTTTTCTTCTATTGCTACACTTCTAACTAAAGTTATAAAGAAGAATGTTGGATTTAAGTGGGGGAAAGCTCAAGAGGAGGCTTTTAGGTTACTTAAGAAAAGGTTGTGTAATGCTCCACTTCTAGCTTTGCCTAATTTTCTAATACTTTTAAGGTTGAATGTGATGCTTCAGGTATGGGCATTGGAGCTGTGTTGATGCAAGGAGGCCGACCCATTACATACTTTAGTGAGAAGTTAAATGGTGCTACCTTGAACTATCCCACTTATGACAAAGAGCTCTATGCTTTGGTAAGAGCTTTGGAGAGTTGGCGACACTACTTGTGGCCAAGAGAGTTTGTTATCCATAGTGATCAACAAGCCCTTAAGTTTCTTAATAGGCAAGGTAAGTTGAATAAAAGGCATGATAAATGGGTAGAATTCATTGAGTCATTCCCATATGTTATCAAATACAAGCAAGGTAAGGATAATGTAGTGGTGGATGCAGTTTCTATGAGGTATGCTTTACTTTCAGCTTTAGATGCTAAAGTGTTGGGTTTTGAGCATTTGAAAGATTTGTATGCTTCTGATGTTGATTTTGGTGAGATTTATGCTAAGTGTTCTAAATTTTCCTTTGAGAAGTTCTATCAAGTTAATGGATTTCTTTTCAAACAAAATAGGTTGTGTATTCCCAAGACATCTTTGAGGGAATTGCTCACAAAGGAAGCTCATTATGGAGAACTTATAGGACACTTTGGGCAAGCCAAAACCTTGCATACTTTGAAGGAACATTATCATTGGCCGAATATGGTAAAGGATGTAAGGAAGGTTTGTGATCAATGCATAGCATGTAGGAAGGCTAAGTCCACTAATACTTCACAAGGATTATACTCACCACTTCCTATACCTAGTCATCCATGGGTTGATATTTCAATGGATTTTATTGTTGGATTGCCCAGAACTAGAGGAAACCGAGACTCAATCTTTTTTGTAGTTGATAGGTTTTCTAAGATGGCTCACTTTATTCAATGCAATAAGACTGATGATGGTATACATGTGGCTGAATTATTTTTCAAGGAAGTTGTTAGGCTTCATGAGGCTCCAAGAACCATAGTTTTGGATAGGGACACTAAGTTCCTAAGCCACTTTTGGAGGACTTTGTGGGGAAATCTTAGCACTAAGCTTTTGTTTTCTACATCTCGCCACCCACAAACTAATGGGCAAACCAAGGTAACAAGTAGGACCTTAGGTTCCATGCTTAGAGCTATCATTGGTAAGAACTTGAAATCTTAGGAAGATTGTTTGCCTCATGTAGAGTTTGCTTACAATAGGTCCATGCATTCTACTACTAGTTTGTCACCTTTTGAGATTATTTATGGTTTTAATCCTTTAACTTTATTATATCTTTTTCCATTCCTACTCATGAGGTTTCTAGTTTGGATGGTAGTAAAAGGGCAGAAAGCATCAAGAGGTTGCATGAGAAGGTTAAGCAACAAATTGAGCACAAAAATCAACAAGTTGCTAAGAAAGCCAACCAAGGCCGAAGGAGAGTTGTCTTTGATCCTGGAGATTGGGCTTGGTTGCACATGAGGAAGGAAATATTTCTAGTTGCAAGAAGGACTAAGCTTCATCCAAGAGGATATGGTCCATTCCAAGTCATTAAGAAGATCAATGACAATGCATACATACTAGACTTGCCGGGTGAGTACAGTGTGAGTGCTACTTTCAACGTTTCTGATTTGTCTTTGTTTGAACTTGAAGATTTGTGGATGAATCCTTCTAAGGAGGGGGAGTTGATAAGAACAAGGGAGGCACACCCAAGGAAGTCAAAGAACCACTCAAGGTTTCTAGTGGACCAATGACAAGGAAGAAAGCTAAGGAGCTCACTAGTGCACTTCAAGCCTTTGTTTCAAGCTTCTTCATGGAGAATGGAGTTGGCACTTCACAAGGAGCTACTAGAAATTTCAAGACATCATATAAGGATGATGGCCAAGCTTGGTACTCAGTCCTAGAGTGCCTAGACAAGTCACAAGGCAAGGAACCCCAAAGGCACCCTTTAAGTGCAGCCTTGGAGCCACCTTAAGTGTTTCAAAGCCATTTTGCCTCTACAAGCTGGATCTTTGAGCTCCAACTTCTCAAGAACTTTTTCCAACATTTAATAGGAATAATCACACCATTAGAACTCAAATATTCAAGCTTTGACCTGAAGATACAAGTGAAAAGCCCAAAGAGCCCAAAGTGCACCCGAGAAGACCATTTGGTGGTTTTTGGGGCCAAACTTGTATTTGCACTTTATTTTTATTAATTTCATGGTTATTTACATTATTTAGGATGTTAATTAGGCTATGGAATTAATTTAGGTCACTTAGGACAAGTGGCATACGTTGCATACCTAAAACAAGGTTGAAAGGATGTAAGAGTCCTAGTTTGACTAGGTTTTCTTGAGTCCTTTGTAACTAGGTTTCGTAGATGACTTGGGCTATGAATTTTGGCTTGTATTTTACCCTATTTTAGGACTATAAATAGGCACATATTCTAGATGTAAAACACAGCTTTCAACCGAAATAATATTGCTACTTTGGAGAGAATTCTTTTTGGTTCTTTGCGGACTACCTTGGGGCACAAGTTTGCTTGTGTTCTGTAGTTCTATACTTCTTATTTCTAATCACAGGTTGATTAGGGGTGGGGGTTCTAAATCTAGCCTTTTTTGATGTCTTGTGGAACTTGAAAAACATCTTAGGCATGTTTCATGGTCTTTATACCATTCGGGTTCACATCATTTATGGTTGTTTGAAAATGCAGAAAACAACCCATGAGAGCAAGAGATCCCTTACCAAAGTGGGTAGGCTAAAAATCATGCTTGATCCTTGAAGTATCCAAGCAATAGCTCTTGTTTGCTTCCAATTGCTTCCTTCTGCGTTCAATTTCAATCAATTGCATGTTTGAAGGTATGGTGGCTATGGAGGAAGTGTGGCTATGTTCTTGGGCTAGAGGAGGCCAAAAATGAGAGAGAGATAAGTGATTCGGCCACTTAAATGGGCTTAAATGAGCTTAATGGCATAAAACACACTTAACATGCTTAACTTTACTTTATGTCATTTTCCTTCTCACTAATTATGGTTTCTTTGTCTTAAACTCATTGGTACACATGTGCCCAACATTGTTGACCCATTTATCAAGCCTTGGCTACCACCCCCATGGTGGGAAAACTCCAAGTTGCTCCATTTGACTTAAGTCAAAAAAACATATACATCCTAAGGCCTACATTAAAACACTTAGGTCCTTTATGCCTTTTTGTTTTTTCTTTGTCTTTAGTTGTCTTCCATGAGCAATTTGGTCCTCTAATAGCACTTTCATACCATTCATATCCTTCCCATAACTCTCCAAATCTCTTTTGTAAAAGTTTTGCAGTTGAGTACCCGAATTTCCAAAATCTTACAAAAAAGTCCATAGGTTACTTGACAAACAAGTAATTCTTAAAGCTTTTCTTGGGGGCCATGTTAGTAACTTGGAACACTTTTAAAGAGGTGTTGATCATGCCTTTTACCCCCACACTTCAATCACTATGGTAAGAATTACACAATAGGTTTTTAGCCATTATGACACACTTGCAATTCTTCCATTTTTGTGAGGTGGTAACAATCCTCCCCCCCCCCCCAAAAATTTTGGTCATCCAAAATAGGCTTTAGCTTTGGGTATTCTTCAAGATTCTTTTCCATAAGATCTTTTTTAGGTTCCCGGGTTGCTTCTCTTTCAAAGTGGTGTGATCATTTAACTTTAACCATGGCAATGAGCTTGTTTCTTAACCTTCTAGTATCCTTGGCTAAGATAACTGTAGGTTTCTCTTCCTATGTCAAGTTAGGTTCCAACTATATGTCTTCCACTACAATAGCATGCTTTGACTCCAATCGACACTTCTTAAACATACTCATGTGAAAAACATTATGAACGCTTGACATGCTTGATGGTAGAATTAACCTGTATGCTACCTTGCCAACTCTGTCCAAGATCTCATAAAGACCTATGTATCTTGGAGCTAACTTGGTTCTTTGCCAAATCTGAAAGTGCCTTTGGTTGGTGCAACTTTTAGCCAAACGTTATCACCAACCTCAAATTCCAAGTCTCTCTTTCGTTTGTTCACATAGGCTGTCATCTTTTCATTGGCTACCTTTAATCTCTCTTGAATTTTCTTGATTTTGGCAATAGTTTATTCAATAATTTTGGGACCCAACTCTAGCCTGTCTGAGGCTTCCAACCAATAGTAGGGTGTCATGCATGTTCTTCCATATAATGCTTCCTAAGGTGCCATATGAATAGTGCTTTGGTAACTATTGTTATATGAGAATTCCACCAATGGCAAGTGTTGGTCCCATTCACCCTTGAAATCCAACACACAGCTCCTGAGTACGTCTTCCAATATTAGTATCACCCTTTCAGTTTGCCCATCAGTCTGAGGGTGGTAAGCAATACTCAGGTGGATTTTGGTTCCTTGTGCTTTGTGAAAAGCACTCCAAACTTGAGTTATAAATCTTGGATCTCTATTAGATACAATGGGGTTTGGCACTCCATGTAGTCTCACTATCTCCTGGACATATATCTGAGCCAACTTTTCCAAGCAGTCTATGAGTTTCATAGGTAAAAAGTGGGCACATTTGGTTAGCATATCAACAATGACCCAGATTATATCATACCCTAATCTGGTCATAGGCCACCCAATCAATAAGCCCATGGTTATGTTGCTCCATTTCCTCATTAGTATAGGTAGAGTCTATAGGGTACCAATTGGCTTTTGGTGCTCTACCTTTACCCTCTAGCATGTGGCACATTTGGAGACATAAATAGCTATGTCTCTCTTCAAATTTGGCCACCAAAAGTGAGTCTTCAAGTCTTTAGACATTTTCTCACTTCCTGGATCGATGTTCAACTTACTTGTGTGAGCTTCTTCAAGTATTTCGTCCCTAAGCTTTGGTCCTTTAGGTACATAGATTCGGTCCTTGAAGTACAGTAATCCTTGCTTGTAAGCAAAGGATTGATACAAGGAACCTTTTTCCTCTCCTGAAATCTTTTTCAGATCAGGATCTGTCTCTTGTGCCTTTCTGGCTTCTTTAATCCACCCAGATTGAATTGTCAATGTGTAAATTTGGGCTTCTTCCCACTTATGCCATTTATGCCATAGGCATAGCAGATTATTCTGCTCATCATGATCAGCTATGGATCCTCCTTTCAGAAGTCCTATGTACTTCCTACACAAGGCATCTACTACTTGGTTGCCTTTGCCCTCTGTGTACTCTATACTGCAGTCACAGTTCTTGATGTTCTCTAACCATCCCCTTTGCCTCATGTTCAACTCTTTCTAAGTGAACCAGTACTTTAGGTTCTTATGGTCAGTGTAGATCACAAAGGAACTACCCATCAAGTAATTCCTCCATTGCTTTAGAGCAAAAATCACTACTGCCAATTCTAGGTCATGGGTAGGATAAGTTTACTCATGGGGTCTCAACTGCCTTGACCCATAAGCAATGACAATTCTGCCTTGCATAAGCACACAACCTAACCCAGATCTAGATGCATCTGTATAGATGATGTAAGACTTACTTGGATTAGGAAGAATCAATACTAGAGCTTTAATCAACCTCTGCTTGAGCTCCTGGAAACTGTTTTGACACTTTTCAATCCACTCAAATCTTTGACCCTTCTTGGTCAAATGAGTAAGAATTGAGACAATCATGAAGAAGCCTGATACAAATCTCTTGTAGTATCCAGCTAATCCTAGAAAACTTCTGATTTTCTTCAGAGTTTTTGGTCTTCCCACTCTTGCACTGCCTTGATCGTTTCAGGGTCTGCCTTAAGGCCTTGTGCATCTATGATGTGTCCTCAGAAAGACACTTCCTTTATCCAAAATTGGCACTTGGATAACTTGGCATAAAGCTGATGTTCCAACAGAGTCTTTAAGACAATCTTCAAATGATGTTCATGTTCATTTTCATCCTTGGAATACACTAAGATGTCATCAATGAACACAACCAAAAATTTGTCTAGATGTGGTCTGAACACTCTATTCATCGGGTCCATAAAAACAACTAGGGCATTAGTCAAAACAAATGGCATGACTGTGTACTCATAATGCCCATATCTGGTCCTAAATGCAGTCTTAGGAGTGTCCTCTTCCTTTACTCTCAACTGGAAGTATTCAAATCTCAAATCTATCTTAGAAAAGAACTTAGCTATCTTGAGTTGATCAAACAGATCCTCAATCCTATGGAGTGGATAGTTGTTCTCGATAGTCACTGCATTAAGCTTCCTGTAGTCAATGCATAGTCTCAAAGATCCATCCTTCCTTTTCACAAAGAGATCAGGAGCTCCCATGGTGAAACACCTGGCCTTATGAACCCTTTTTCAAGAAGTTTATCAAGTTGTCTCTTGAGCTCATTTATCTCTGTGATTGGCATTCTGTAAGGAGGTATGGACATTGACTAGCTTCTGGTTGTAGCTTTATTTCAAATTTAATCTCCCTTTGTGGAGGAATACCTTGGCAGGTCTTTAGGAAAGACTTGTGGAAGGTCTTACTACAGGTATTATGTTTACTTCTTCATCATAGTGCAATTCATTCAATGCATAACAGTAATCATGCTCATAAATCACAAGTATCTCATCTAGTACCACTAGTTCCATGCCATGCATTTCATACACTAATTCCTTAGAATTCACTAATGCATGCACTTCACCATCAAGGAATGTGATTTCCCTTTTAGTAGAATCAATTGTTATGTTATGCATAGCAAGCCAATTCATACCCAGCACTAAATCATACTTAGGAATGTCCAACACTAGTAGATTAGTCATAACCTTAGTCTTTCCTACTACTAGCTCACAATCCTTAGCTAGGTCATTAGTAGAAAGACATTGACTACCTGCTGTTTGCACTAAAGATATCCTAGGCATGATTTCAGTAGGCAATTTCATGGCATCAACAAATTTCCTAGCCACCATAGACACAGATGCACCACTATAAAACAGAATACTAACAAGCATACCATTAAAATAAATGTTACCTCAAAGTGCTCCTCCCTACTCTAATGTCTCTGGCCTCTCCACCTGGAAGACTCTGCTAGCTCTCTGCACTATAGGCTGAGGCACTGAAGGAACTAGCCTCTTCTATTCCTCCCTAGGTGCTCCCCCTCTAGGTCCTACCTTAATATGCCTTACCGGACCTTGGTCTTCTAGCCTCCTTTGAGACTGTGGGTAGTCTTTGATCGAATGACCTTTGGATACACATCTTAGATATGCTTTGGTGTCAAAATAGCAAGGTTTCTTTATTAGTGTTGTGCCTAAAAGCCAATCATGAGATGATTGTATCTTTGCACATTGAGTCATGATATTTTATTAAGGCATTAATCCAGCAATTATGTTTATTTTTTTGTTTCTGCGTAACGTAATAAACATAATTGTAACCCTAGAATAACGATATTCTCAAATGTCCCAAGTCTAGTATTATTGTGGAGTGGGTTACAATAATACATAAAGACTAGCAAATCTGGTGACTAACATGAGATATGTAGTCTACATATGGGTATAAGTTAGAGAACTTGTTACTGGACCGACCCAACATGAGAACACTACATGGATCGTTATATGAGTGTCATAAGTGATTCTCATAGTGATCATGGTATATGTAGTCCTTTGAACTAAGGTCATTAAGGTTCCCTACATGTGAGTCACATGCTTTGATACTTCCCTTTGTTGCTCATAACTGAGTGAATTTGAAGGAGGTCATTGGGTATGTCACATATCATGCGGAGGGATTTGAATGATCAAGATTGGATTTGTCCCTCCTGCGTAACAGGAGTGATATCTTTAGGCCCCTTGATAGAGTGAGAATTAGAAAATGCATGGCCATGCTTGAATAAGTTGATATACGATATCAATGTCATCAATTTAATTTAGTCGACTCGGTAATCAAGTAACCAAAGATTGGGCTATACGATAAAGGTTTAGTCAAATCATTAACAATCTTGTCACTTGAGTAGCAATGATGTGTTGCTAGACACCGCTCATTGCTTATGATCACAAATGTGATTTATGATCATTGCCAACGTGGTAAGAGCCTATTGGGTCACACACATAGAGCTATTTGGATTATTAGAATGCATGGGCTAAATATTTGGGTTATGGTTTTATAATAATTTTGTGTTAATAATGGGCCCAAAAGTTAAGCCATTATTAAGGCTAAAATTAAAGCCTAATTGGATTAGGGCTTTGAAACACATTAGGCCTAGAAGTTGAGTCTCACTATAAATACAACTTTTAGTGAGAAATTCACAGCCTTTTGCCCTAGCCTCCCAAAGAGGACAGCTGAACTCTTCTTTTGCAACTCATTGGAGGACGCAAGCTAGAACTGCAAATGGAAGAGAAACACATCTGCCAGGATGTGGTGAAAGCATGGTGATCCTGAGAAGCTCGTGTGGATATCATAGAAAGCTTGAACACATCAACTGTTCAGGTTTTTGTGATTCGATTCTACAGTTGGGCGAAATATCTCAACTGAATTAGGTATGAAAATTTTCGAACACCCGATTTACCCCGTTTTAGTTTGATCCTGGGGCTCCCAAAACCCTACACTCTTTCCCTGAAACCTCTTGCATTTAGGGCACCTTAGGCCAGGGAACTTCCCCTTAACCTTGTCCTCACCACCAAAATGGGAACTCTTGGCAATTCCCTTACCATGTGGTGGATTCTTTTTCTTGCCTTCTACCTAGCTACTTTCCCCTAGTCCACTGGGAAAGTACTTAGTCTCATACTCCTCTTGCTCTAGTAATAGAGCTTTCTACACTGCTTCATAGTATGTGACTGCTCCAAGAGGTCTTACAGCCTTTCTGATGTCTGACTTTAGGCCTCTGACAAATCATTTGGCCTTCAACTCCTCCAGTCCATGATACTGAGGAGCATACGTCACCAACTAATTGAATTTGTGCTCATACTCTAGGACACTGAGGTTGTCCTGCCTTAGAGCATCAAATTTAGCTTGCTTCATATCCTTGATATCATCACTAATGTACTGCTCCTGAAACAGCTGGGTGAGCACTGGCCAAGTCATTTCCATGTCTTCTCTTGGCCTTTTGCCTTTCTAGACAACATATCTATCTCTAGTGCTCCTCCACCATATTTCTTCACTGCCTACCAGATTGTAGGTAGCCAGTGACACTCTCTTGCTAGAGCTGAGGTGCATCCTCTCAAACATTTTTTCAATGAAGATTAACCATTCCTCAGCTCTCTCTAGACCAACTCTTCCATCAAACTGTGGAGGTCTTATGCCTTGGAACCTCTCCAATAGCCTGACTTCATCTAGGCCTTCTAGATCCTCTGATCTATGTCTCCTGGATCTGTGAGAGCCCTTGGTATGGTGATGCTCTCTATGATCTCTTTGCCTTCTCCTGGATCTTCTCTCATGGCCATCCTCAATCTCACTCCTAGTGGAGGAATGGTCATAGATTGAGAGATTGATCCTGGACACCTGACCAATCTAGGACCTTAGTCTTCTTCCTCTTGTATTTCTCCTATCCTCATCTTCCTCCTCAACAGTTTCATCATTTGTGTCTTCCAAGCTTCCAAAAGGAACATATTCAAATGTGTTCCTAGTATCCTCTTCTGGTTGCTACTGTGCATCTTTAACTGGTTTTACTAGAGCTACTTGGACTCCCTACTATTGTGCTGGAATTAGCCTCATTAAGTTTTCATTTATTAGAGCTAAGTTCCTCAAAAGCTTTAACCAAACCTGAGGCACATTAGGGTTTGGTACCCCCTATTGCCCCTGATTCCATCTATTCTGTCCATTTCTTTGTTGCCTAGAGTCAATAGGAGGCCTTCGGGGTTATTCCCGTTTCCCTGTGGCAACCATGTTTACTTCCTACATTAATGATCCATCATAGAGCACATATAAAGATCATAGGTATTTCAATGGTACTTGAGACTAGCAGCTAACCAAACTGAGTTCATGTATGTAGATGCATGCAATGCAACTATATGCTATGTACACGTATAAACCATGCTCTGATACCAACTCCTGTTACCCCTCCAGGGTAGTCCAATTATGGTGCCAAAATTGTGCATTTAGATTCCTAGGATTGATAATGTTCTGTAGGCCATCAGAACACTACCCTTAATGTGCATGAGTCAAGTGGCCCTCTTGGGCACTATGTAAACACATGCATATTGGTCCAACCATCACACACATATTCACATTTCCTGCATATCATGCCAACAAAGAAGGAAAACATGAGCACAAGTCTTAATCTTGGCTACCACACATTAGGCAATCTTTTTAAGTTCTAGTGACTAGCCACTGCACCTGTAACTTCCACTAATAAACTGTATCATTCTAGCCATGTAACTACCTATTTTATTTTCTCCATTATCAATTAGAGACTTATATAAAACCAAGGAATTTTTTTTTACATCAATAGCCCACCTATGGACCAAGTTATGGATTTTTTAAGTTGGTTACAAAATTCTGACCAAATGAACAGTAACTTAGCCAACTTTACAACATCATATCTTTGGCTACATTTCTCCAAATTCAGAAATTCTACATTTTAATTCAACCTCTAGATGTTCTATAGGTGTGGTCAAAATTTCATACTAAGATTCGTTCTACACAGGGAGATATAGAACTTTCAGTCTTGAGTAAAAATTCTGGTCACTTTATGACCATTTTGCCCATAAAAAATTTCATAAGTGTGCAAACAGTTCATTCACTAGGGGAAAGCCTTCCAAAGCTACCCCATATATGTTCATTACACATAGGAATTATATGCTCTTGCATCTAGCAACTTTATGTGGCTGAAACAGAATTTACAAGTAAGCAGCCTATCATTCACACTTAGGCAGCTTTGCACCACATCACATACATAGCCAAAACGTTGCTCAAATGTTCGCATACTTGTCTCATTTTGCAAACACTACATGTACATGCATACATGCACTAAAATATGGTCTTAACTCAGCTAAATACGTAGCCTAGGTTATAGGAGTGACAGACGCAATGGACTCTAGAAACAGGAAGCTGGACAGCTGCTGCACAACACAATAAGTACCACCATTAAACATACCAAATGTGCTCCTAAAATCACCAAAATTTCCAGATCATAACTAGACATATGGAATTTTATGTACCTGAAATTTCAAATCAAAAATCAAACAAAAATTTTCATTTTGAATGAGATCTTTCTGCTGGACCTGAAACGATAGAATTGAGGGGAGTAAGTTTCATTGAGAAACTTAGTACGGATAGCACTTGGATTCAATAGGCAATGTAACCATCATTAAAAATTGCATCCAAAGACACTAAAATGCAAAAACCATAATGCATATATACAAGATATAGCAAGCAAACGCAGCAGCCATTCACAACCAAGAAACACATGAAATGTGGCAGCAACATAAACCATAGGTTAGTCCATAAAACACATAATAAACATAACCAAATCACTATGCCAGCCTTCCTCAAGCTAATGCTTGGTCTTAGTAGGATTTTAACACTAGTTAGTACTAACTTTGGGCTCTAGAAACACTCATTTCACTGCCATCTTTGTGCACTTCACACTAGGTCACAAAACCTTCAATAAGTGCACTCCCCATACTAAGCTTGGTTCATCAAGCTCATGGCTCTCTTCCAAGCTTAGCCCTAGCTCCATGGTTTCTTGAAAATACAAAAAACAACCCATGAGAGCAAGAGATCCCTTACCAAAGTGGGTAGGCTAGAAATCAAGCTTGATCCTTAAAGTATCCAAGCAATAGCTCTAGTTTGCTTCCAATTGCTTCCTTTTGCCTTCGATTTCAATCAATTGCAAGTTTGAAGGTGTGGTGGCTATGGAGGAAATGTGACTATGTTCTTAGGCTGGAGGAGGCCAAAAATGGGCGAAAGATAAGTGATTTGGCATTTAAATGGGTTTAAATTAGCTTAAGGGCAGAAAACAAGCTTAACAAGCTTAACCTTGTTTTGTGTCATTTTCCTTCTCACTTATTATGATTTCTTTGTCTTAAGCTCATTGGTACACATGTGCCCAACATTGGTGACCCATTTATCAAGCCTTGGCTATCTCCCCCACGGTGGGAAAGTTGCTCCATTTGACTTAAGTCAAAAACATACACATCCTAAGGCCTACATTAGAACACTTAGGTCCTTTATGCCTTTTTGTGTTTTCTTTGTGTTTAGTTGTCTTCCATGAGCAATTTGGTCCTCCAATAGCACTTTTATACCATTCATATCCTTCTCATAAGTCTCCAAATCTATTTTGTGAAAGTTTTGCAATTGAGTACCCGGATTTCCAAAATCTTACAAAAAAATTCATAGGTTGCTTTACAAACAAGCAATCCTTAAGGATTTTCTTGGGGGCCAAGATACTAAGTTGGAACACTTTCAAGAAGGTGTTGATCATGCCTTTTACCCCCCTTACTTCAATCACTATGGTAAGAATTACACAATATAATGGTTTTTAGCCATTATGACACACTTGTAATTCTCCCATTTATGTGAGGTGAGAACAACTACCGGAGCCCTTCTCCACTAGAAAAGTCCCTCTCATCGTGGCAACGAAGTCACTTGCTAAGAGGAAGATGTTATTCTCCCTTGCCCATGGCGGCTAAACAATGAGGAAAATATGGTACATTCATCTTGATTGTGAGAATTTTGGAAAGGTTGGACAAGATGGAGAAACGGGTGTCCAAAAAACCAATTTGATCGAGGTTATTGGAGACCTTAACCGGAGAGGAGTCTCCTTTTATTAGGGCAATAGTGAAACCTCTATGCCAATGCTTGGAAATGTATGATGGGCATGACAAAATATAGAAGGAGCACGGTGTTGCACAGGGCCATGATGCCACCCTCTGCAAGTGCTTCGAGGTCACCTTGTTCGAGCCAACAACTGTGTGGTACAACTTATTGGCACCGGGGACCATAATGGGCTTCTAGGAACTATCTACCACCTTCACACAACAATTCATAGGGAGCAGGCCGACAGTGAAAATGCCCATCCAAATGTTCAATATAGCCCAAAAGAATGGGGAGACCATTTAGGACTATGTTGAGATATTCAATAGAGAAGCACTAAGTGTTCTGAACTTCCACCCTAAGATCCGAATCCTCACAATGATCAAAGGGCACAGCTCTTCTACAAGTTCTCAAAAAATCCCCCTGACACCCTCGGTGAGTTTTACCCAGGGGGGGAGCAACATATGACAGCTAAGGAATTGACAATAGGAGGGCCAAAGTCTAATCATCACCAATCCAATGGCAATAATCACCAACCACAATTTCAATTCGAGGGAGGAGGTAGACCTCGAAAATCCAAGGGAAGAAACCAACGACATTCACCCCCTCAACACTTCATGGACGAATATCCTCATGGCCTTGGAAAGGCAGGGAACTTGAATCAAACGTCTGAATGCCATGACCTTGGACAATAGAAAGTACATGAAGAAGTACTGCCAATGTCATCGAGACCACGGGCACAATACCGAGTATTGCTTCCAACTGAGAAAGTACATCAAGTCCTTGATCAAACAAGGTCAACTTTGGCGCTAATTATGGGTGTCATTGCCTAAAGCTCAGGAAAAAGAAAAAGATGAGAGAAAAGGAGAATATGAGGAGTATGACTTCGACAGGCATCAAACTAATTAAAGCCAAAGAAAGCACCCCTACCTTCGACTAGGGTTATCCAAACCATTACCACTGGACTACCTTCAACTGAAAGAAAAAGGAAGGCTAGGGAGATCGTAATGACAGTGTTCGACAACCTGACAAACAAGCTGACCTGAAGTGATGGATCAGTTGTGAAGTTCTCACATGACGATCCTCTCTTGATCATGGCAAGGATCAGAAACTGGGATATGAAGAGGGTGCTCATTGATGGTGGATCAAATGTTGTTGTCCTTTTCTCCCACCTATTGCCATGCTTGGGCATTTCTGAGGGTGATCTTAAACCCATGACCTTCCCACCTTCGACATTGGTCCCTTAGAACTCCCAATACTTAGATGGATTGATTTACCATTGATGCTAAAGGGTACCTCAGTTCAAACCAAGGAATAATTCTTAGCTTCTACTATGACAAGGTTCATCCTCATAGATGTCCCATATTCATATAGTGCCATCCTAAGAAGACAAACATAGGGCAACCTTCACATTCAACCAGAAGTGAAATAACTGACTGTCACGATCGAGGCAAATGAGGGTGATGCAGAAATATTCATTAATCAAGCCGAAGTAAGGAAACTGTTCATCAGAGCAAGATAGAATCTAGTGAAAGTTCACATACAGACTTTAGGAAAGAAGAGCGTGGCTGGCAAATATGCAATAGAAAGGGAAATGAGTGATCTTGAAAAAATAGAAACAGAGGATGCAGAACTTGTCCCTGGCTGAAATACCTAAGTGGGGAAAAAACTAGCTGAAGGTGATAAGGAAACACTTGTATCCCTCCTATTAATGAAAAAATATTTATTTGCTTACTCTTCGAAGGATATGCCTAGAGTAGACCTGGGTAAAATTCAACACAGCTTTAAAGTACACTCGAAGTTGAAGCCCGTTCGATAGAAAAAGTGTACCCACTCGGCGCATAAGAACAATTTCATTAAAACTAAAGTCTAACAACTTATGAAAGCAGGGATAATAGGGGAGGTCAAGTACCATGAATGGCTTAGTAATGTTCTTGTAGCCACAAAGGAAAGGAGCGATAAACTCTGAATGTGCATCGACTTTCGAAATATTAATGATGCCTGTCCAAAAGACTCATATCCTCTGCCATCAATAGACCAATTAGTAGACTCCACTGCCAAATATGGTCTACTTAGCTTCTTCAACACTTTTAGCAGCTACCACTAGATTCGGATGGATCCCGAAGACAAGGAAAAAACCTCTATCATTACTGAAGTCGGGACCTACTATTACTTCAGAATGCTTTTTGACCCTAAAAATACAGGAGCCATATATCAAAGGCTAATGAACAAGGTGTTCGGCTCCCAAATTAGGAGAAATATGGAAGTATATGATGGGTTTCGGGAGCCAAACATTGCAGTGGAATTTAACCGAAACCCTTCAGGATCCAAGTGAAATGGGGTAAACCGAGTGTTCAAAAATTTTCATACCTAATTTTCGGTTGAGATCTTTCACTCAACTGTAGTGTCGAATCACAAAACCTGAATAGTTGACGTGTTCAGGCTCTCTATGGTATCCACATGAGCCTCTCGGGTCACCACGCTTCCACCACGTCCCGGCAGATGCGTTTCTCTTGCGCTCGTAGTGCTAGCTTGCGTCCTCCAAGGAATTGCAAGAAAAGAGTGTGGCTGTCCTTTTTGGAGGCTAGGACAAGGAGACCTGTGAATTTCTCACTTAAAAGTTGTATTTATAGTGAGACTCAACTTCCATGCCAATTGGGTTTCAAAGCCCTAATCCAATTAGGATTTAATTTTGGGCTTAATAATGGCTCAACTCTTTGGCTCATTATTAATACAAAATTAAAGTGAAACCATAACCCAAATAATTAGCCCATGCACTCTAATGATCTAAATAGCTCTATGTGTGCGACCCAATAGGCTCTTGCCATGTTGGCAATGATCATAAATCACATTTATGATCTTAAGCAATGAGCGGTGTCTAGCAACACATCATTGCTACCAAGTGACAAGATTGTCGACGATTCGATTAAACCTTTATGATCATCATTGATATATGCCATTGTCCCTTTGTCCAAGATATCAAGACTAAGCACAAGACATGGAATGTGTCACTCTCGTATAGCCCAATCTTTCAATTCTTGATTACCGAGTAAACTAACTTAAGCTGATGACATTGATATTGTATATCAACTCATCCGAGCATGACCATGCATTTTCTAAGTCTCACTCTATCAAGGGGCCCGAAGATATTACTCCCGTTACATAGGAGGGACAAATCCCATCTTGATCATATAAATCCATCCGCATGATATGTGACATACCCAATGACCTCCTTTAAGTTCACTCAGTTACAAGCAACAAAGGAAAGTATCAAATTATGTGACTCACATATAGGGAACCTTGATGATCTTAGGTCGAAGGACTACATATACCATGATCACTATGAGAATCACTTATGACACTTATATAACGATCCATGTAGTGTTCTCATGGTGGGTCGGTCCAGTACACAAGTTCTCCAACTTGTACCCATATGTAGACTACATATCTCATATTAGTCTCCACATATGCTAGTCATTATGTATTATTGCAACCCGCTCCACAATAATACTAGACTAGGGACGTTTAAGAATATCATTATTCTAGGGTTACAATTATGTTTTTTAAGTTTTGCAGAAACAAAACAAAAAACATAATTGCTGGATTAATGCCTTAATAAAATATCATGACTCAATGTGCAAAAATACAATCATCTCATGATTGGCTTTTTGGGCACAACACTAACAGTATATATCAATGATATGATAGTTAAGAGTAAAATACCTAGTAGTCATATCATAAACTTGGAGGAAACATTCCACCAACTTCAAAAATTTGGAATCCGTCTTAACCCCCAAAAGTGTGTGTTTGGGATGACTGTTAGCAAATTCCTCGGGTTTATGGTATTTGAAAAAGGTATTGATGCCAATCTAGAAAAGGTTAAGGCTTTATTGGGATTCTGAACTTCCACAACTACCAAGGATGTGTAGAAGCTTACAGGGCGAATACGGCGCTTAGCAGATTCATCTCCAAGTATGGAGATCAGTGCCGACCATTCTTTAAAGTGCTCACCAAAGTAGCAAAAAATGAAGGCAACTTCGACCCTGAGAAACATCCTTGGAATGAAGATTTCCAAATGGCTTGGGATGAACTTAAAAGCTACTTAACCCATTTATTGACACTTCGGTAACCACGAGAAGGAGAACTTCTCATCCTCTACCTCGTAGTCACTAAGAAAGTGGTAAGTTTAATACTGGCGAGGGGAAAAAAAGGAAAACAGTGGCTGGTATATTATGTCAGCAAATCCTTGCAAGATCGCCAAAGTCAAGTACCTTCTATTGCAAAAAGCCATCTACGCCTAATGGCAAGTAGGAGGTCCAGCCCTATTTCCAAGGACATTCTATCACGGTCCAAAGTAACCTACCTTTTCAAGATGTCATAAAAAAGGTGGATCATTCCGACCAACTATAAAGATGGTGTTTTGGGCTCAGTGAATACGAGATCATATATAAAGTGAGAAAGGCCATAAAAGGTTAGGCTTTGTGGACTTTATTGCTGAATTGCCTAAAACCGAGGATGCCACCGACAACCTTGGGAATGAGGAAGCTGAATGGGCTTTGTATGTAGATGATGCTTCGGGATCAGAACACTAGGGGGCTGGGATAATACGTCAAGGTCTTGAAGGGATAGAAATGGCCAAAGCTATAAAGTTCAGATTCCAGGTTACCAACAACACCATTGAATATAAAGCCCTCGTGGCTAAACTACGGTTGGCAAAAAGAGTTGGTGTAAAGAATCTAAAGGCTTACAGTGATTCACAGTTGGCTGTCTGACAGAAAACGGGGGAGTATGGTGCCAAGGATCCTAGTTTGGCAAAATACCATGACCTTGTCACAAAACTGATCCAAGAATTTGACAAAGTAAGCATAGAGAAGGTACATCAGAAAGAGAACGTTGAAGCTGACACACTGGCAAAATCAAAATAGTCAACTGAGGTACTTGACCACCATAATCCAGTAATTATGTTTGTTGTTCTGTTTCTGCATAACGTAATAGACATAATTGTAACCCTAGAATAATTATATTCTCAAATGTCCTTGGTCTAGTATTATTGTGGAGTGGGTTGCAATAATACATAATGACTAGCATATGTGGAGACTAATATGAGATATGTAGTCTACATATGGGTACAAGTTGGAGAACTTGTGTACTGGACCGACCCACCATGAGAACACTACATGGATTGTTATATGAGTGTCATAAGTGATTCTCATAGTGATCATGGTATATATAGTCCTTCGACCTAAGATCATCAAGGTTCCCTACATGTGAGTCACATACTTTGATAGTTTCCTTTGTTGCTCGTAACTGAGTGAACTTGAAGGAGGTCATTAGGTATGTCACATATCATGAAGAGGGATTTGTTTATGATCAAGATGGGATTTTTCCCTCCTGTATAATGGGAGTGATATCTTCCGGCCCCTTGATAGAGTGAGACTTAGAAAATGCATGCCCATGCTCGGATGAGTTGATATATGATATCAATGTCATTAGTTTAGTTGGTCTACTCGGTAATCAAGAAACCAAAGATTGGGTTATACGAGAGTGACACATTCCATGTCTCCTACTTAGTTTTGATATCTTGGAAAAAAAGGACAATGGCATATATCGATGATGATCATAAAGATTTAGTTGAATCACCGACAATCTTCTCACTTGGGTAGCAATGATGTGTTGTTAGACGCCGCTCATTGCTTATGATCTTAAATGTGATTTATGATCATTGCCAATGTGGTAAGAGCCTATTGGGTCGCACACATAAAGCTATTTGGATCATTAGAGTGCATGGGCGAATTATTTGGGTTATGGTTTTACAATAATTTCGTATTAATAATGGGTCCAAAAGTTGAGCCATTATTATGTTAGTGTCATGCCCAAAAAACCAATCATGAGATGATTGTATTTTTGCACATTGAGTCATGATATTTTATTAAGGCATTAATCCAGCAATTATGTTTCTTGTTATGCTTCTGCGTAACGCAATAAACATAATTGTAACCCTAGAATAATGATATTCTCAAACATCCCTGGTCTATTATTATTATGGAGTGGGTTACAATAATACATAATGACTAGCATATGTGGAGACTAATATAAGATATGTAGTCTACATATGGGTACAAGTTGGAGAACTTGTATACTGGATCGACCCACCATGAGAATACTACATGGATTGCTATATGAGTGTCATAAGTGATTCTCATAGTGATCATGGTTTATGTTGTCCTTTGACCTAAGATCATCAAGGTTCCCTACATGTGAGTCACATACTTTGATACTTTCCTTTGTTTCCCGTAACTGAGTGAACTTGAAGGAGGTCATTGGGTATGTCACATATCATGCAGAGGGATTTGTATAATCAAGATGGGATTTGTCCCTCCTACGTAACGGGAGTGATGTCTTCAGGCCCCTTGATAGAGTGAGACTTAGAAAATGCATTGCCATGCTCGAATGAGTTGATATATGATATCAATGTCATCAGTTTAAATTGGTCTACTTGGTAATCAAGAAACCAAAGATTGGGCTATACGAGAGTGACACATTCCATGTCTCGTGCTGAGTCTTGATATCTTGGATAAAGGGACAATGGCATATATCGGTGATGATCATAAAGGTTTAGTCGAATCACCGACAATCTTGTCACTTGGGTAGCAATGATGTGTTACTAGACATCGCTCATTGCTTATGATCGTAAATGTGATTTATGATCATTGCAAATGTGGTAAGATCCTATTGGGTCACACACATAGAGCTATTTGGATCATTAGACTGCATGGGCTAATTATTTGGGTTATGGTTTCACAATAATTTTGTATTAATAATGGGCCTAAGAGTTGAGCCATTATTAAGCCCGAAATTAAAGCCTAATTGGATTAGGGCTTTGAAACCCATTAGGCCTAGAAGTTGAGTCTCGCTATAAATACAACTTTTAGTGAGAAATTTGCAAGGTCTCCTTGCCCTAGCCACCCAAAAGGACAGCCGCACTCTTCTCTTGCAATTCCTTAAAGGACGCAAGCTAGCACTACGAGCGTAAGAGAAACGCATCTACCGGGACGTGGTGGAAGCGTGGTGATCCCGAAAGGCTCGTGAGGATACCATAGAGAGTTTGAACACGTCAACTGTTCAGGTTTTGTGATTCAACTCTACAGTTGAGTGAGAGATCTCAACTGAAAATTAGGTATGAAAATTTTTGAACACCCGGTTCACCCTATTTCACTTAAATCCTGGAGGGTTTCGGTTAAATTCTGCTGCGCTGTTTGGCTCTCGAAACCCAACATATTAAGCCCGAAATTGAAGCCTAATTGGATTAGGGCTTTAAAACCCATTAGGCCTAGAAGTTGATTCTCACTTTCAATACAACTTTTGGTGAGAAATTTGTAGCTTATTGCCCTAGCCTCCCAAAAGGACAGCCGCACTCTTCTCTTGCAATTCCTTGGAGGACGCAAGCTAGCACTGCGAGCACAAGAGAAACGCATCTACCGGGATGTGGTGGAAGCGTGGTGATCCCAAAAGGCTCGTGTGGAAACCATAGAGAGCTTGAACATGTCAACTGTTCATGTTTTGTGATTCAACTCTACAATTGAGTGAGAGATCTCAACCGAAAATTTGGTATGAAAATTTTTGAATACCTGGTTTACCCCGTTTTACTTGGATCCTGGAGGGTTTCGGTTAAATTCCGTTGAGCTTGTTTGGCTCCCCAAACCCAACAATAACTTCAGCTGACTATCCTTGCCCCATCACTGTTTGGGGTATTGACCTCATCGGTCCTTTCCTGATGGCTCTTGGAGGAGTGAAGTTCTGTGTAGTTATAGTAGATTATTTCACCAAATGGATTGAGGTAATGCCTTTGGCAACAATTTTAGTAAGGACATCCAAAAGTTTGTTTGGAAGAACATCATATGCAGGTTTGGTGTGCCGAGGGTGATAGTAGCAGATAATGGTTCCTAATTCATCAATAGAGTATTCCAGGGCTTTCAGCAACCCTTGGGGTAAAATTACACTTCACCCTAGTTGCCCATCCTCAAAGCAATGGAATTGTTGAGGTGCCCAATATGACAATTAAAGATGCTCTCAAGAAGAGGATGAAATAAGCCAAGGGAAAATCGCCAAGAGAACTCTCGAATGTACTATAGAGTTATCAAACAACTCTTAAAAGAGCTACTAGTGAAACACCCTTTTCACTCGTATCTGGCACTGAGACCATTATCCTTGCCAAAGTTATACAACCATCTATCAGAGTACAAGTGTTCGATGAAGAAGGGAACAACCTCAGCTTTTCAACAAAGGCTAGCCATTGCTACAAACTTGCATGTTAAACCTAAAGGGATCAAGAAAGGAGACCTTGTTCTCTAAAAGGCTGAACTAGAATTCTAAAAACCATATCATTGTGTACTTTGGGAAAATTGGGAAGGACCATATTTGGTCCTCGAAGAAGTTCAGTCAGGAGTCTATAAACTTGGAAATATTAAGGGAGAATAGTTGAAAAACACACGGCATTCAGACTCTTTGAAAAAATTCTACACTTGGAAATTTCCAAGGAAGGAGCCTTATTATGAGAACCTTCACAAAAAAAATCAACTGAATGTGGTGATCTGCTAAGCTACCTAAAGTGCTAGGAAGGAAGCTTTATCGAATGAGCTTAACCGAATATGGTTGATTCTGAAAATATCTAAGTGATCTTGTAGAAGCTTTACTAAATGATAACCGAATATTGTTGATTCCGAAAATACCTAAGTGTTCTTGTACATAGCCTATTTCCCAAAAATGTTTCTTGAATTCTATTCTAAAACACGTAGGAAAATACTCACAACTCTCCAAAAAGAAATGGCTAAGTTTTTGAATCCTTTATAGTATTTTCGTCAAGGATAGTACATGACTGAATCTGTTGGGCATTGTTGAACCAAAGATTGTAAGTTAGCCAAAGGTAGTGAATCAACCGAAAAGCTTTGCAGATAAATAATGCTTGCCAAAGATGGTGCTAATCATGGACTCAGCCAAAATTTTGAGAAATAAGGACAATTCCATTAGAAAAGGCAAAGTGCAACAAAAAAAACTACAAAAATAGAGCCCTAAGGGTTATTTTCCATATCTATAGGATCCTCGGCATCAACATCCTTGGCATCATCTTCATCATCGCATCATCTTCATCATCATTAGCATCTTCAGCCGAAGGAGGATACTCTGGAAGGTTGAGAAACTCCATCTTTGACCATGGCGAGGATGGTTCTTTGGGTATATTGAGAGCTCATAAGAATGAAACGTCGAGGTTAGGAAACCATAAGAGCATATGATGGCAAGCAAGGCAGAAACCATCTTGAAAAAAGGACTTCACCACTTCCTCTACCCTGGTCTTCTCTGTTTTTAGATGCTCCACCTCTTTCTTCAATGCCTCCATCTCCTTCGCCGCCTTCTTTTTCTTTTTCTTCTGCTTCTTCTACTGATCAATTTTGGCAAGAAGCTCAGCATTGATTTCCAATGCCTTGGTGAATTCAGCTGTGGCTTCCTCCTTCTTATTCCAAAGGACCTCCCGTGCCGAACTCAATTTTACCAACTTCACACTGAGGTCAGATATTTTAGAGGAGCACTCATCAAGGAGCCCCTTTTAGCTCTCCAGCACTTTCTGGTGAAGCTTGGCTAGGTCCTCCTTGGCGATCTTGTTGAGCTCGCCATATTTCATGCATGAGCTCATGAACATCTCCTTCGCCTTGGCCAAGTTCTCCTTCGACTGACCTCGGATGGAAGATTGCTTGGTCACCCCTGCCCGAAGGGAGCCTTTATATGCTAATAGTTACAGGCAACATACAGACCCAAAATTTTTCTAAGTACCTAAGGAATAAAGGTTACCTGAGTGGCGTGCTTGAAAATCAGAATAGTAAGGATCTCCTCATTTGGGCATTCCTTTGTCAAAGTCTGAAAAGTGGCATTAGTGATAATGCCCGTCACCATCTGTGGAACCATTTTTTGGCAATCCTCTGAAATGGGTCCATGTCTTCGGTGAAAGTCGAGAAGGGTTCCCTCGACACTTTATCCTTCAGGATCTTCAAATACCGAATAGCCCTCTTCCGAATGTGGTCCATCATCCACCCCTCCTAAGCCCGTTCTTCTGCAAAATTGTGCCGAAGTTCTTTTACCACATCGTCTCTTAGGCATTCATCTACAAAATCTAAAATGCCAAAAAATCCAAAATTCATAGATGAATAACTAAGAGGAAAACCTGGTAGAATTTCGATGTCTTCCTCGTCAGAGTAACTAATGTCAAGTACCTCAGTAAGGATCTCTCTACCCTTCCTTCTTTGCGTTTCTTTGGTCTCCTTGGCCAAAACCACCCCTAGGGAAGTCCCTAGGGTCTTTACGGCAGCATTAGGGCTCAGGGGGATGAATAAGATCGCTGCCTCTCACAAAGGATCCACACCTTTGGCGGAATGGTCCAGACCTATGGTCTGGTCTTCGAGGGGAGGACAGAGTCAGTCCTCCTTCATTTTCTTCGTGTTTGGCAGCCCAGAAGACTGCCTAGTAGGTCTCGTCTTTTTTTGGGGGCTTTCTTCTTCTGCTTCCCTTTCTCAACTTGCCCGAGGAACAGACTCTTGTAAAAGGCTATTGATTTGTCAACCATCTCTGCAAAAAGGAAAATATTAGTGTAAGTAACTAAAATTCCAAAAACAAAAGATGGAAAGAAAACATTCAGAATAAGAAAGTTTGCCGCGAAGGAGCATGACCAGCCATGACTTTTTCTTGTGCACCGCTGGTTCTGGCATGTTCTTGTCAATAATATGCTCATGAATGGCCCTGAGCTCCCGAAGAACCTCTTCGGTCATAAAGTTCCATCTGATTGGAAAAGGGTATAGTGGACTTGAAGGAGCTTGGTCTGACCAATCAGTTACTGCCTGAATATAGTTGTTGAACTCCCTAAATTGAGACTTTAATTTGAGGGTGATCAGCTTTGACGGATCCATCATGTCGATGTCAAGGGCCCCAAAAACCCACTTCATAGGCATATCTTTCCATTGTTTTTCCACCTCCATGAAGAAGTACTTCTTTTGCCATCTTCGCCAACTATCCTTGGTGCCAAAGTTGAAAGTAAATTTCTTACTCCTAGATCCCCAAAAGAGCAAGAAGTAAAAATCGCTCTTCAAGACGAGATGAAGCTTATAATATTTCATGAAAAAGATGAAGTGAGGGTCTATTTGGAAGACCCCACACATGCACAGAAAGGCATTGAAGTAAGAATAGGAATTCAAGGGTACTTGGTTAACACCTATGCCATGAAATTGGCAAAAGTTGCTTACCATCTTTGGTGGAGGATACCGAAGACCCACCTTTAGTTGTGCTCTAAAGACAGTAACCTCCTTATGCCAAGCAAGGTAGCTCAATATGCTAGGACCAGGAAGCCTAGTCACAGCATAAAAAGGAAGGAAGAATTTTGCTAACCACTTCTTCAGCTTTTTTGAAATGGCACAACTTAAATGAGAGTTTACTGGAGTGCAACTTTTGTGAATGGATCGGACTTCGGCTTGTGAAGAAGGCATGTTCCGCAAACTAGGACCCTAACCTCGAAAATGCTATTGGATAACTAATCAAAGAGAAAAATTGACTTTAGAAGGCACTCACCTACTGAGCAAAAGGAAATCGCCGTAAATGGTGGTTGAAAATCGCTCCACTACTTAGACACCACTGCAAGAAAAAGAAAGTTGAGGAGAGTAATAGAGAGCTTAAGGAAAATGAGTGAGGAGGCTTTAAGGAAGAGTGGCTTTACATAGCCTGAAGAAGGTAGGCGAAATGGGGCCATTATGACCCTCTACAAGCGAAGACACGTAACCCATGTAACGGACATGAAGGATGGCAAATGACCTGGTGACACATGTCACATGGCACAAGAAACAAGGGCATGCCCTCTAATCTAGTTGGTTTATGTCACATAACCCTAGGTGATGCAACTACTTGTTCAGAAGATAAGATGATTCATTTGTAGAAGGTGGGAATAAAAACCCTAAGGAGAAAATAATTCCTTGCATGCCAAAGATGTAACCTCGCCAGAATTAAGAATTCGGCCTGAGGTATAAAATAACTCCTTACGTGCCGAGTGTGACCTCACCAAAAATAAGAAATTGGCTTAAAGTAACAACCTCACCACGGCTTTAAATTCAAAAAATGAAACACAAACACAGGGTCCAAGAGAATGCCAAAAGTACAACATTGGCAAAAGAAAGGGTCTCGGACCAAAAAGCTAGCTACACCGAACCAACAACCTTGGCAGAAAGAAGTCCTTTTGCCAAGGACGGCTTCAGCTTCCCAAGAGCCCAAGGGCAAGATTTTTGTAACATGTTCCTAGATGATTAATACCGAATACATAAATTCAGTCTTCTAGAGTGGGCCATGTGATAGCCTCATTGGCAGACCTGGAACCATCCTAAAAAATATACTTAACTGACTACGGGAAAAGGACTCCTTGCCAATCCTCATGAATGTACATTACCAACCTTGGGAACATAGGTATATCACCCCTGATAGAAGAAATGTCTCCCAAAGATGGTTTGCCCATCAAAAGGCTTTCTCTACTCGCCCTTGGGGAAATCCTTGTCTGAAGTGTTCTCCAATCCCCGAAGGGGTCTTAAGGAGAAATGACAAATAAAGTTGGGGGATCTCTAATAGAAACCTAGCACATGCTCCTACCCTCTAAGAATAATCGCCTATGTCCAGCTGTAAACAGCTCTCCCCAAAAGTATAGACCAACTCGGGCCGAACACATGTCCTGATCTACTCAGGCTAAGCATAACAGCCTCTTCTTCCTGGCCTCCTATAAATACTCGGGGGAGGCTCCTAGGTAAAACCCAAGAGGTACATTCCTTATTTGCTCTATACTCTTAAACGACTTCTCCCTTCACATACTGACTTGGGTGTCGAAGCTCCCTCCCCCGGAAAAACACTCTGGGGAGCTCCTAACCCTTGTTCTTCAAGTGTTATAGTAACTACTTAGGTGAAGTTCTATCAAAGGTCCAATCAATATGTCCTACATCGAAGATGTGCTAGAGCATCAATTATAACCTAGTTTCCTTGCTTATGGTATAAGCAACCACAGAACTCAAGAAAACTCTTAGGACCTAGAGGAGCTTTGGAAGTCTCGAAGCACCCCCTCTGACCTCCCCTCAAACCTTCTAGCAAAAGTTGGTTTTTGCTAGCACCATAACTATTGCAACACGTTGCCGCAATACATAATACTTAGGTAAACTTTTAGGGATTTGGCGATGCATCCTTGGTATTAGTGATGTGTCATTATCCTTTTTGTATGTGGAAAATCCCAACTCTTTCCATATGCACTTAGGAGGCCTCCCAAGCATCTTAAACATCCTTGGATTGGCTTCCCACTTCACATACCTACAAAACATGTTGCAAAAACCACAACGCACCATTACAAACACAACTATGATCCATTAAAACATCATGCCAAGCTCAATCAACCACCTAGTCCACCATGAACAAATTTGCCACTAATCAATGCCATTGATAAAATTACTTGATTCCAACAAGCAACAACATTCCATTAGCATCCATTAAGCTTAAAACTCTAAATCCTTTACCTTGATTTCAAGCCACAAGCAAGAATTAAGCAACCCTTCATGGAGAACAAATTTCCATAAGCTTCTACCTATGTTCCAAGTAAACCAAAGTAAATTACACCAAATTAACACTAACTAAGCAAAACCCAAGCCACAAAACATCAAATAAATAAGAAATCAACAAGAATTATTTGTTACCATTGCAAAAACCCAGCCAACACAAGTAAAAATGTGAATAACACTTCCAAGACCACAACCAAACTTAAAACGAACTACCTAAGGCTTGTATACCCGTTACGCCTTCAAATTCTACCAAGAAACTTTGATTTTGGCCAAGAAATCAATAAGAATTGGTGAGAGCAAGGGGGAACTTGAGTTTGGGAGTGGAAATGATGAACAATGGTAGCCTCCACCCCTCATCTTTCAAGTTTAAAGCCTTTAAAAAAATAAGCCATCAAACTTTGTTAAAAGTGATAAAAAGCCCCTTTCCCTAAATAGTAACCCTAGTCAAACTTAGTCAAATCTCTTGCATTTAGGCTAATTTTTGGGTTTTAAGCTAGGGTTAGGTTTTAAAACACATTTTAACTCCTAGGACTCGGCCCACCACTTCGGGATGCAAAATTACCATTTTGCCCTCAAACCTCCTTTTGGTGTCATAAACACCTCAGAACTTAGTAAACCTTGACTAACTCACTTAACCTTGCTATGTGAACTTAAAATAAGGTTTCAAACTAGGATTTATTTTACTTTACCTCCCTTAGTCAAGTTTTCTACTACGAGGGCTATAATAGTATAGGTACCCTGCCTAGTGCATCAGGTTGCCTGATGCATACGGGCTACCCGAGCGAAACATCAATGACTTCACTCTAGGGGCACCGAAACTTGTAACTCTTGGTAGTTCACTTGTTTAGAAGAACCCTAGAGTATAGTGCAACATGGAGGAGAGTATGCCTTAAGGTGCTAGTAGTGTATAAGATAAGGCTATAGTACACTAATGACACACTTAGTCTGGAGATTGTTTTGAGTAGTTGGGTACAAAACCCATAGTGAGAAACTATAAGTGTGAGAATTAGTGGATGAGGTTCATACTCATTAAGCTAGCTTGCACTAAGTGGTTTGATATAGGAGCGTTGGTTGCCGAACCTAGAGCAATACTTTTCTTGTGTGAGTGTTCAGGGACAAGTTTAACATGTTAAGTTAGCATCCACTAGTGTGTTTAGGCACAGGAAAGAGAATGAAGGAAGTTCACTATTGCCAGACTTCGAGTAAATAGCTATCAGTGTGAGGTTAGTGGGCAAGTTTTCAAAACTTGTGTGGCTATATTGCATTAGGAGGCTCAGCTATAGAGTTTGGTATTAAGGACTTACTATCTTAAAATTCACTAGGATAGCTTGAAATGTCAGAGATCCTTCAACAGTTTCCCTAAGCTGAGGGTAATGGAAGATTGTACCATAGTCTTCGAGAGTGTGGTTGCACTAAGGTGCTCTAGACCAAGTTAGGTCAGGCCAAGGTAGGGAGAGTAATGAACAATAATCAAAATACCATTGGTGTGAGCACAAAATATACAATTCGCCATAGTAGCTATACGAGATAGGGCCTGACTTAAGTTCCCAGAGGGCATTAGCTGAGCAACTTAGGTTGTTTAGCATCAAGAAGGTTGCTGTGGGATTGTAACATCATCGTAGGTTTGATTGGGATACGTTGGCACCATATCCTAGGATAATGTCTTAAGGTGCAGAGATTGAATTTGGAGGACCAAATTCTCCATGGTGAAGAGAATGGTATAAACCCCCTAGCAAAATGCTCGATAGCCAAGGTAAATTCATAAATCCTTAGCTTAAATGCCTCAATTAACGGTTCAAGTAAGTTATTCAAGGCTTAGCTGGTTCCAAGTGGTTTACGACACTAAGTTTGCCCTAAGGGCACAAAGGTTATTTTGCACCTCAGAAAGTCAAGACGACTCCCAGGAGTAAGGATGACATTTTTAAAAACCCAAAGCACAAGTTAACATGTTTCAATAAGTGGTTTAATACCTTAGTTATTATTTGGGGAATAGGTACTTTAGCATAAACATAATAAGTTTTAGGGAAAAAGTGTTTTGGCCTATTTAAACTTGTTGGAAGTGCTGAGGCTACTACTATTCACTTTATTTGGCCTCAAATTTACAGGTTTCTCTTCCTTTTTTCCTCTGCTCCTCAAATCTTCACAAAACCATGATTTCTTGACAAAACTAGAATGTTTTCTTGGTGCCCAAGTGATGGATTGCTTGTTTTACACTTTTTTCCATAGTTTTGGAGCTTGATCACTTTTTTTAGGTTAGGAATGTTGATTTGGATGTGGTAAGCTTTCTACCTTGGAATTCCCTTATTTCTTGAGCCTAATTAAGCTTTATTTTGTTGGGTTAGTGTTGAATTAGTACCACATGCCTTACTTTACTTTGGAACCTAGGAAAAACATAATGGAACCCTTGTGCTTGGAATGTGAAGCCTGAGGTGCTTAACTCCTGCTACTTCTTGTATAATTGAGGTAAGGAATTTATGATTCGCACTCATTTCATTTCATTCATAGCTTGTTTGGGGTGAATTTCTCATGAATTTTATAATTGGAATTAGTTTTGGAGGGATGTGTTCATGGTTGACTAGTGAGGTTTCCAAGCTTAGTGTGACGTTTGTGTTGTTGGCTTTCAGGAGCTAAACAACGTTGTGGAATTAACTAATACCCTATAGGATTTAACTGAAATGGGGTAAAACTGGTGTTTTAAACTCTTCATACCTAATAGGTTAAGATCTTTCACCCAATTGTTGAGCCGAATCACAAAACTTGAATAGTTTAAGCTAGCAATTGTTTAAGCTCTCTATGCTATCGACATTAACCAATCGGATCACCAAGCCTCCTCTATGTTCTAGCAAGAGCATTCTTTTTTTGGTCACATTGCTAGCTTAAGTCCTCCAAGGAAAAACAAGAGGGGAGTGCGGCCAAAAATCTCAAAACCCTTTCTAATTTCATCCTATGAGGCTCTATAAAAACAACACTGTATAACATATATATATATATACTGATGCAAAACTCCTGAGCCAATTAGGTTTCACAACCTTAATCCAATTAGGATTAATTTCAGGCCCAACAATGGCCTAAATTTTGAGCCACTAATTACTCTGAAATTATAATGAAACCAAAACCAAACAATTTGGCCTATGCACTTGAATAATCCAATTGGCTCTAAGTATGTGACCCTGTATGCCCCTATCACGTTGGCACTTATCATAAATCACATTTATGACCATAAACAATAAGCAATGTCTAGGACCACATCATTGCTACCCAAGTAACAAGATAATTCATGATTCAACTAAACCTCTATCATCATTATTTGTATATGTCATCATCCCTTTGTCCAGGATATCAACACCGAGCATAAGATATGGAATGTGTCATCCTCATATCACCCAATCTATGATTTATTGATTCCAGGGTAGCTGACTTAAACTAGTGTCATTGATATCCCACATCAACTCATATGAGCACGACCATGCATTTCCCCAGTCTCACTCAATCAAGGGGCCCAAGGGTATCACTCCTATTATACAGAAAGCACAAATCCCATCTTGATCATACAAATCCCTCCACATGATAAGTGATCTACCCAATGACCACCTTCATGTTCACTTAGTTACAAGTGATAGAAAGAAGTATCAAAGCATGTGACTCACATGTAAGGAACCTTGATGACCTCAAGTCAAAGGACTACATATATCATGATCAGTATGAGAATTGCTTATGATACTCATATAATGATCCATGTAGTATTCTTATGGTAAGTCAATCTTGTACACAAGTTCTTAAACTTGTACCCATATGTAGACTACATATCTTATATTAGTATCCACATATGTTGATCTTTCTCTATTATTGCAACCTATTCCACAATAATACAGAATGAGGTACATTTAAGAATCCTATTATTCTAGGGTTATTATTATGCTTAATTATGTTATGTAAAAGCAAACAATAAACAAAATTATTGGAATAATGTATCAACAAAATATCATAACTCAATGTGATAAATGCAATCATCTCATGTTTGGCTTTTGGGCACAACACTAACATCTGTATGTTGCAAGTTTGGAATGAATGGTGAACTGTGGCCAAGGAAGTATGTTTTGCTAGTTTCCAAAGTACGATAGCATCCCTAACTAGTTTGGGAGCCTTTGGAGGCCTTCGAAGGTGTTTTGTGCACCATTTGCAAGTTCTAGGCACAAGGCTTTAGCACTGCAATGCCGGTTGCCCATTACAATTTTGCAATGAGTTCCCAGGGAGGCCTATGGGTGCGGCTTGGGTGCCTAAGGGTTGGAGTGGCCAAATGGCACTTGGAACACTTGAAACCTTTTTGTGAACTAAATTTTTTTCAAGAAATTATGGATTACAAAAGTACCCACATAGAGGAAAACAAGTTAATATGCCACAATAGCACACCATAGTTTGGTGTAAGGTTTAGCACAATTAGGAGCCTAAACAGGCCTTCTAGTTCGAGGCCTTAATGGGGAACCTTAGAGCACCTAGATATGTTCTATGGAACCTAGAAATCATGATTCTAGCCATGATTATTCCAACTCCACTAGGGTGAACCAAGTAATGGTAAATAGGTGTGTGCCTTGAGTGACGGTTTAGTACACTTGTAGCCTAGCTAAGATTACCTAAGGTGTAAGTGAGAACTTATTACATGCTTGGTAAGGTTTGAAGTAGAAGTTTTGTGCACAAGTGACCTAGGCAAGTCTAAGGGCTTAAGGCACTATGTCTAGGCTTAGTACACCTAGTAAGTTACTTGGAACTCAAGTGAGGTGCGTCCACTATGTTCACTTGCACAACAATCAAGGAAAGGCCATTTAGTTAGCTTAGCTCACTAGGACATTAGCAAGCCAAGGCTTGCTAGGAGCAAGTTATGGGTCAGAACTCATTAGGCAAGGGGTGAAGTCCGTGCAAGGATTAGGTAAAGATGGAGTCCCAAGGGACTCAAATATATGTGCATATGTTAGCCCTCAAAATGTAATCACGTTCAATAGACTTCATACAATATATATATGCGTGTGTCCTTAGTATTTTTCCTGCAGGTTGAATGATCCTATATTAAGAATCGTTGATTCTCACTCCCTTAGTAATTGTTGAGAAGATTTTGTATTTAAGGGGCCAACAACCATTGAGGGTTGTTGAGGTCGACTCACGAGCAAGTAATATGTTTGCTATATTCCTTGTGATTCTAGTTTTGTGGTTTACTTGTTAGTTAAGTTATAGTGCTAACAACAGTTGTTTCTTTGGCCGACAAAGGTTAGTGAAGCATAAAAGAGGGCTTTGGAGCTTGTCACTAGGGGTTGCTTTAAGGTAGGAGCTTACTTATTGATCTCAGTAGTGTAGTTCAATGCATAGTTCCCAAACACTAGTTTGCCTCCTCTAGGTCATTCTTTGGTGTGAGCATTGTCTACTTTTATGGATACTTCTACACAGTTGATTATGTGTAGTTAAATTCACTTCTATTTTATATACTTTGATGGTATTGATGTTTGCTTTTTAAGGAAATTCCACGACATTGTTTTATGTTTTATTAATTTTTTAATCATTTAAGACAAAGCATTTACTCATGCAAGATTGCATTGTAGGTGAATTAACTAGAAATATTAAGGTTTTATCTAGTGTGCACATAATCAATTAACCAATTATGACTTGTATGGGACACGTTCCTATAGATTTCCTGGGTAGGGCCATTTGGGGCCACATCAAAAAAAGCTTCTAAAGGAAAAATTGAGCAATGCACCAATACTAGCATTACCTAACTGTGAACAAGCTTTTAAAATTGAATGTGAAGCATATGGTTTAGGTATTAGTGCCATGTGGATGCAAGAAGGGAGTCATATAGCTTATTTTAGTGAGAACTGAAATGGGGGCGAGGAGCTATATGCATTGGTGAGGGCATTGGAGGCATAATAGCACCATTTATAGCCTAAGGAATTTATGATACACATTGATCATAACTCTCTTAAATATCCTAAAGGTCAAGGTAATTTGAATAGAATGCATGCAAGGTAGGTTGAGTTTATTAAATCTTTATTCAATCTTTTCCATATGTCATAAGGTACGAGCTAGGCAAAGAAAACACAATGGCAGATGCATTGTCTAGGTGGTATGCCTTCTTTGCTACAATGGACACAAAATTCCTTAGCTTTGAGTTTTCAAAGGATTTGGATGGTAAAGATTCAAATTTTGGTGAGATTTATGTAAATTCTTCCAAAATAGTGTTCAACAAATTTTTCTAATAAAATGGTTTTCTTTTCAAGGAGAATAGATTGTGTGTGCTAAAGAATCAATTTAAGAGTTATTTATTAAAGAGGGTCATATTGGCGGCCTTACGGTACATTTTGGCATCACTAATACTCTTGAAATCTTGAAATAACATTTTTATTGACCTCATATGGAACACGACCTAGATAGGGTTTGTGAGAAATGTATTACATGCAAAAAGGCCAAAACAAAGTAATCGTCTCAAGGTATGTACACTCCACTGCCTATACCTACACATCCTTGGGTTAACATTTCAGTGGATTTTATAGTAGGGCTACCTAGGACAAAGAAAGAAGCAACTCTTACTAGTTGGACTTACTGAGTGAGTACAATGTGAGTGCCACCCTTAATGTTGCCAATTTATTTATCATAAAAATTCAAGGGTGAATCTTTTTTAGGAGGGGGAGATAATGGGATCCAACATGCATCAAAGATCCTTTAAACATGGCAAGAATTGGACCTATGATTCGAAGGAAAGCCAAGCTACTCCAATGGGCACTCTACGAGCTCATTATGGGCCTTCTCCAAGCACAGGATGTTTAGGAGGTGACCTTATCATGGAACGAGTTACAAAGTGCACCTAATACTAGTTGGATCAATGTTCTAAAGGTGCAGGAGGCATATGAATTCATTTGATGCAAGGCACACCCAAAACCCATCATTCTGACCTCGACACAAATAAGGTGCACCGAGTGAGCCCTAAATGCAGATAAAGGCTCCATGTAGAATTTTCTATGTTTAGACACTTTTATTTTGTACTTTCTAGCACAAACAAGTGTGATTAAGTTTTTGTAAGTGTTACAATAAATTTTTCCATAGGTTATTATGCAATACATGCTACGGACACGGTTACGGCTCTTTTGGAGTGTTTAGGGCATTCTTCAAGTTCAAGTTGGAAACTAATTTTTTATTAACTTTTGGTTTGCATTTTTTTTTTGGCCTACAGCTTGGGAAACCTTTTTTTATGGCCAGCTACAACCTAAAGCAACTTAGACTTGAATGAATTCTATTGCTTAAGGTGTAAATAGGGCATTATGAGATAATGGTGGGCTTTGGACTCTTCATTGCGCCAAGTGAGAATTCTTGGACCTTTGGGTAATGGAGAGGGAACCTAAGACAATCCTAACCAAACTTTGTTATTTGGTAAATAAGCAACTATAAATGCCCGAGCTAAGCTCTAAGAGCTTGGCTAAGTTGGACCAAATAACAGGTTACCTTGCAAAATAAGTTAAGGGAAAGATGGGTAAGTTTTTTAGAGTAGCTAACAACTTACTCTTGGACCCATAAGTGGTACATAATGGAGGTAAAATTTTTGGGATATGTCGGCTAGTGTCTTAAAAACCTCTGCCATTTGAGCTTGCAACCATTGTTAGGCACCTCGGGTGTAAGAAGTTCTTATAGTTGGGCATGTAGCATATGTTACCACCTCACAAAAGTGGGAGAATTACAAGTGTGGCATAATGGTAAAAAAACCATTATATTGTGTAATCCTCTTCATAGTGCTTGAAGTATGAGGAATAAAAGGTATAATGAATATCTCCTTAAAAGTGTTCTAAGTTGGTAACTTGGCCTCTAAGAAAAGCCTTAAGGATTGCTTATTTTTCAAGTAACCTATGGACCTTTTTGTAAGGTTTTGGAAATTCACGTACTTAATTACAAAACTCTCAAGAAAGAGCCTTGGAGAGTTATGGAAAGGATATGAATGGAATGAAAGTGCGATTGGATGACCAAATTGCCCATGGAAGACAAGTTTGGACAAATGAAACACTAAAGGCATTATGAACCTAAATGTCTTAGTGTAAACCTTACAGTGTTCAAGCTTTTGACTTAAGTCAAATGGTGGAATTGTAGGGTTATCCCACCATAGGGGAGATAGCTATGGCTTGATAAATTGCCAAAAAGGTGAGAAAAATTTGGACCAATAAGTTTAGGACAAAGAAATCATGCTTATGGGCAAAGAACATGACATAAAACATGATTAAGGCTAACAAGGATGTTTGGAGTCCTAAAGCAAATTTAAGAAGCCAAACTAAATTTTTCTTCTCTCATATTTAACCCAACTAGCCACCACCATCCTCCACATCTTTCATAGCTCCTCCATAGCCACCATACCTCCAAGTTTGAATTTGAAGGAAAAAGGAAGCAATTGGAAGCAAACTAGAGCTATTGCCTGAATACTTCAAGGATCAAGCTTCAAATTTGGCCTACTCATCTTGGTATGTGTTCTCTTGCTCTCATGGATTGTTTCCTATATTTTCAAGCATCCATGGAGCTAGGGATAAGCTTGGAAGAGATCCACGAGCTTTATGAACCAAGCTTAGTGAGGAAAGTGTACTTATTGAAGGTTTTGTGACCAAGTGTTAAGTGCACAATGATGGCAATGAAGTGAGCATTTCTAGAGCCCAAAGTTAGTACTAAATAGTGTTAAAATCCTTCTAGGACTAAGCACTAGCTTGAGGAGGGCTGCAATAGTGATTTACTTAAGTTTATTGCATGTTTTATGGACTAACCTATGGTTTATGTTGCTGCCGCATTTCATTTGCTTGTTGGTTGTGAATGGCTACTGAATTTGGTTGCTGTATCTTGTATAGATTCATTTTGGTTTTGTGTTTTAGTGTCTTTGGATGAAGGCTTTAATGAGGGTGACATTTCCTTAAGAAACCAAGTGTTTCCCTTACTAAGTTTCACAATGAAACTTACTCCCCACAATTCTTCCATTTCAGGTCCAGTAGAAAGATCACCTTCAAACTGACCTTTTTCACTTAAGTTTTGATTTCAAATTTCAAATTTCATGTATCTAGTTAGGATCTGGAAATTTTGGTGATTTTAGGAGCACATTTGGTATTTTTAGTGATGGTACTTACTGTACTATGCAGCAGCTGTCCAGCATCCTGTTTCTAAAGTGCATTGTGTCTAAAGCTCTCCTATAACTTGGGTGAGTGTTTTAGCTGAGTAAGGCCATTATGTAGTGCATGGATGCATTTACATGAAAGGCATGTAAAATGAAACAAGTATGTGAACATTTGAGTAATTTTTTTGCTATGTATGTGATGTGGTGCAAAGCCACCTAAGTGTGAATGATAATAGGCTGCTTACTTGTAAATTCTATTTTAGCCACATAAAGTTGCTAGATGCAAGAGTATGTAATTATTATTTGTATTGGACATGTGTGGGATAGCCTTGGAGGGCTTACCCCTTGTGAATGAAGTGTTTGCACACTTACGAAATTTTGTAGGGGCAAAATGGTCATAAAGTGACTAGAATTTTGACTCTGCACTCAAAGTTCTATATCTCCATGTGTAGAATGAATCTTGGTATGAAATTTTGACCACACCTAGAACACATTTGAAGGTTGAACTAGAATTTACAATTTCTATATTTGGAGCCCTGTAGCCAAAGATATGATGTTGCAAATTTGGCTAAGTTATTGTTCATTTGGTCAGAATTTTGTAACCAACTTAAAAAATCCATAACTTGGTCCATAAGTGGAATATTGATGTAAAACCAAATTATTTTGTTTTATTGAAGACTCTAATTGATAATGAAGCAAAGAAAATATAGCATTACATAGTTGGATTAATACATTTTTTTGGAAGAAGTTTTAAGTACAATGGCTGGTCACTTACACTTAATAAGATTGCCTAATGCGTGGTAGGCGAGATTAAGACTTGTGCTAGTGTTTTCCTTCCTTGATGCCATGGTGTGCATAAAATGTGAATATATGTGTAATGATTGGACCAATATGCATGCATTTACATAGTGCCCAAGTGGGCCACTTAGGTATGCACACTAAGGGTATTGTTCTGATGGCCTACAGAGCATACCAATCCTGGGAGTTTTAAATGCACAATTTTGGTACCATAACTGGACTACCCTAGAGTGGGTAATAACATATCATACATACATGCATTTCATATTTCTTATGGTTATTGTTTGCGTTAATTATTGGTTGGTTGTTTGCTTGCCTATTTGTCATATTTGCATGTTTGCTTATTATCATATTTGTGAATACCACCAATGGACTTTTACTAAGTACATTTATGTACTCACTCCCTTAAGTTTAGTTATGCAGGATTTTACATTGGGCCTAACAACTAGGTGGATAGTTGTCACTAAGTTTCTCTCTTTTGTATATACTTATTTACTTGAATACATTGAGATTCTAAGGTTACTTGGATGTTAAGTTTTTACTACTATGTTTTTATGCCTTGGGAGTTTAGAGGCTAAGTGTTGCACAGGATAAGAAAATGGCTTGCACTTGGAGATTTTAGCTCAAAGGTTTAGTCTCAAATGATTGATCTTATTTATGTTTTTACCATGTATATAGAGGACATTGTTTACAAAGACAGTAAATTTATTAGGATGCATTATGGTGTATAACACTTATGTTACTTTTGGGTTCATGCTAAGGACTATAAGTGTGTGTGAACTTCTACATGACACATAAGTGACTAGTGTTGTATTGTCTTCAAAAATTTTAGGGTGTGCTTTAAATTAATTGTGCAAGTGATACTTTTTACTTTTTTATTTATTTACACTGCGTTGCCTAGACAAACACATGCATATCTACTACAAGGGCAAGCTAAGTAACTAGTTACATGTACATTATTTTGATTTACTAGCGAGTAATAGTTACCTAATCACAACAAAGTGGGATCATAATCCCTAAAAGCCTACAAGTTAGTTAATATAGGATCTGGGGCCCTATTCTGCCAAATCAGTCACCCTAGAGAGGGAGGACAAAAGGATCTGAAAAGTTGATAAAGACTATGATTCTAATAGATGAAGAGACAAGTGTGAAAAACCATCCCTTCAGTGCTTGGCCCCCCACCCACGAGAGTAATTCTTATGCTAATTATTGGAAAATCATCCTTGAAAAGGAAAAAAAAAGGCTGGGGAGGTATATCAACTCTAGTATGACAACATGAAGTCAAAACTACTAAAGACAGGATAGGTGGTGAGAATGGCTTTGTGTCACAATGGTTCAAATACAATATACCATCCTCCGAGGGGTAAAATTTACTGGCCTTCTTTTCTAGCATGGCTACCTCTTTTAGATCTTTTGGGAGTTGGCTAGTAGATACATAGCTCACTATGGGGTGCATCCATCCAATATTTTCATCTTGAGAGATATCCAAAACAACCTTCTCGCAAATACTTGGTTTCTCAATGGCACTATTATGGATATCTGTTGGTGGTTCAAAAGCTGAGGTTGCCTTAGCCAAGGCATCTGCCTGGCTATTCTCCACTCATGGAATATTTTCAATGGTCACCTTTCTAAACGTTGCCACTATACTTTTAAGTAAGTCTTGATACCTAATCATGGTACGTACTTTGGCTCCATAATGCCCATGAGCCTGTCTGGTGACTATTTGAGAGTCACTTTGAAGTCTTACTAACTTGATACAGAGGTCCTAACATATTCATAATGCTACGATGGCAGCTTCGTATTCTATTTCACTATTTGTGGCCGTGAAATTAAGTTTGAAAGCAAGGTCTATCCTTACTACAAGGATTATTCCGATACCACATCTTTTGAAATTAAAGGAGTCGACAGTGTACATAATGCAGTTTCCTAGCACCTTCATGGTTTGCTGGGGAGTACATTCAGAGATAAAATCTACTAATGATTGCAATTTAATGTTTGATGTCAAACTCAGTGAGCTCCATGCTCCATTTTGTGTTTTCTTGACAGTTCTAATTTCCCCATAATCTATCACAAGGGATTAAAATAAGCACGACTATGGGATTAGAATAAAAATAAGGTTAAAGCCTTCTTACTATAGTGATGAGTGTTAGTATTATTTTTTCCACCTTAGGATATTCGGGCTCAGCCACCTAAAATACTTTCTTAACAAAATAGATGGACTTTGCACTATTTGCTCTTATTGTACAAAAGCTATAGTGTCTGCTTCTTGAGTCACTGACAAATAAGAGGTTTTCCAACCCTTGGGATTTTAAGAACAGGTAGGTTGCTCAACTCTTCCTTGATTTTGTCAAAGGCCTTTTTGGCATTCTTCATCGCACATCCTTAGTGCTTGGAAGAACAAAAGGCATTTTCTAGTTAACCGTACCAAAAATCTTCCAAGGGTTGTGATTCTTCTTGCCAAGGTCTATATGCCTCTAATATCTTTGGGTGGAGCCATGTCAAGGATAGCTTTTACTTTTTCCGGGTTAGCCTCAACACCCCAATGAATGACTATATTGCTTAAAAACCTTTACAAAACCAACCCCAATGGCACACTTGGCCAAGTTAAGTTTCACCTTTCATTTTGTTAACAAATCAAACATCTATTTTAAATCAGTAATATGATCACGTCCTTACTTGCTTTCGACTAGCACACCATCTACATAAAATTTTACATTTCTATCAGATTTTTCTTTAAAAATTTTATTCATAAGTCTCTGGTAGGTAGCTTCAGCATTTTTAAGGCCAAAGGGCATTTGAGTGAAACCAAACAATCCTTGATCTATTAAAAAAGTGAGTATGGATTTCATCATTTAGATGCATGAAGATTTGATTATAACCATAAATGCATTATAAAACTAAGCATTTTGTGTAATGTCAAGGTATCAACCATGGCTTCGATTTGAGGCAATGGATAACAATCGTTAAGGCATGCTTCATTAAGATCTATAAAGCCATTGCACATTTGCTACCCATCAATGATCTTCGGAACCATTAGAATGTTGCAAACCTACTTTGGGTACTTGACTTCTCTAATAAAGCTAGCAACTAATAGCTTCTTGACCTCTACCTCGGCTGCTGCTTTCCTTTCTGTTTTGAGGTTCCTCTTCTTTTGCTAGACTAGATGCTTTCCAAGCATGATATTAATCACATGGCTAATGATCTTTGGATCAATTCCTAGTATATCTTTAGCCAACCATGCAAAGACATCATGACTATTGATGCCCGGCGGCATCTTCGTTGTATGACATGGTGGGCCTGAGAGGAACTTCTGATGTGGAAATGCTGGTAAAGGAGACTTCCAATGTGAGATCACCTTAAATGCTCAAAAGAACAGGGGTTATGAGGTCCCTAGAGTGTGTTTCCGGGGAAAGAGGCTCCGACGACCAAGTTAGTATTTGGCAAGTATGGAAGAGAGTAAGGAGCAGAATTCTCTTAGGGGTTCAGCTTGTGTCCTTACCCAACGTCGTTCCCCAAGTATTTATAGGAGGGCTTTGGGGGAAGTCTGTTTGACACAGCCCGCTTAGATCATGACACGTGTTCGGCTAGATGCGGTTCCTACCTGCGAGGATGGGGACTCCAGCTGGCCATAGGCCGTTCTGGCTAAAAGTTAGAGCCATGGGAGGCCTGTGTCAGGGGCGTGTGCGAGGTCTCTGTGTCAGAGGCTCCTAACTGTCTTTGTCTCATCTGGGTGAAAACTCCTTCAGTGATGGGCCCCCTCTGGGGGGTAATGCCCCTTCGGCAAACGGGTCTCCGTCGGTTCGGTTTTTACTCTCAAGGGCCATAGAGGGAAGGTCCTCGGCAGGGTGGAGCACCCTCGGTGAATGGTATATTCTGCCGAGGGTGGGGAGATGGCCTCCCGAGGTCGCCAAATCACTTCACCGAGGATGGCGCAGTATGTCTTTTCAAGGGTGGTAATGTCAGCAACCGAGGGTGGTGAACATCTATTTTTCGAGGTTGGTCAAATGTACCTCCAAGGTTGGTTAGATGTACCTCCGATGGTGGTACTTGTCAGTCATCCCCTGAGGCTATCTAAGTGTAAGCCATTTGGCTATCACATGCCCTCCTCGAAAAGCTGAAGTTGTAACTTCGGTGAGTAGAGTCTTCAAGAGCATTTCGTGGAGCTCGTTGTGGAAGCTAGCAGTTGCCATAGATGTAGCTTATTGGCCTTCTTAGGCAGGGGATACTTCGTTCTTTGAGGGTGTGTTTTCTCAGCCGAGGTAGTTTATAAGTACCACTCCTCGTTTCTTGGCTAGGCCCTTCGTATTTTCAAAGTGTGTATTCCCCTTTTGCTTTACAGCTGCAGGTCAGTGAATCATCACGTCTCGTGATTATATAGGCGCATCACTTTGGATAGGCTTGCCTAGGCCTTCGTGCTGTCAGGAAGCATGCCCTCATTTCCTGTGTTGGGTGACATGTGTCATGTGGTAATTCGAGGATAGTTGCGTCGGTTACATCAACTGCTTCTCTTCACCTACAATGATTAATTATAGCAATGATTCACCTTCAAGGGGTAATTATGGCGACGATTCACCTACCCCCTTCAGCCTATATAAACCTTCCTCTCCACAGAGTTCCCACTTGCTTTCTTTTGCTTCCGTTTTGCTCTCATTTGCTCTTAAGCTTTTTTCCATTTTCTACGGTGGTGCAAGCAGCGGAGCAATTTTTGGTGAGTTTTTGTGACGGCATTCTAAAATCCCGACTTCGGCAAGAGCTTTGGTGGGTTCTTCTTTTTGAAGTCCTTCGGTTTCTTGTGTTTTTATTTTTCCTACTATTTCAAAGTCGTCTTCTTCTTCCGAAGTTGTTCTTCGGCATTGTTTCCTTCACTTCTTTTCACCTTTCCGAGGTTAGGTTTCCTTCTTCCGAATGGCTTCCCCCATTCCGCTCATGTCTGTCCAAACTATCCCCGAGAGTTGGCTTCCTCTTAGTTTTCATCCGAGTTGTATCACTTCGGAGAAGTTAGCAAAGTAGACAACTAAATTCTTTCTTCCTTCTTACGCAGTTACCAGGCTACCTAGGCCTGGCTTATTCAGTTACATGAATAACTCGTATGAGGTTACCGTCTTTCATGCCCAACTGAAGGCCAGACTTCGGTTTCCTCCACCGAAGATGATTTGTGACTTCTGCCAATTTCACGGCATAGCCATGAATCAGCTTCCTCCCAACTCTTACTCCTATTTCAATGCTTTCCTTTGCATGTGTGGGGTTTTCAAGATAGAGCCCCACTTCATCATCTTCATGCAAAACTACAAGCCCTTTTCGGTTCCGAAGAGTGGCTTCTATTTTTTGCTACCTCGGGGATCTGGGAGCAAAAAGTATATGTTCACCTTCGGGACCAAGGACAGCTGGCGAGGGTTGCAGAAGAAATTCTTCTTCCTAAAGGTGGACGAGCCATGGTCATTTGTGCCGACCAGCTAAGCCTGGGGGACAATGGAGATGGATGTCGTCGACCCCAAAAAGCTGCTAACTCTTGAGTTGGCAGTGAAATTTGGAGAGTTTGACAACTGCATCCGAGCTGTCACGGACTAGGACCCCGAGGTCCCTCCAAGCTCCTTGTACCCTTTTCCCATCAAATGGAATCTTATGACCGGAAAGATCCTTCGGGAGCTGGGGGTAATCAAGGAGCACAAGACTGACCTCAATATGCCGAAGCCTGCCTTTGACAGGAAAAAGGCGTGGCTGGTTGATATGATAAAAGAAGGCACAACCAAGGATGGCAAGGATCCATTGAAGATAACTAGTGGACCATTGACAAGGAAGAAGGCTAAGGAGCTCACTAAAGCACTTCAAGCTCGGATGTTGACAGATTGGCGATGTTCTGGTGGAAAAATCATATTTTCAGATAAACCAATCAGAATTGAGAAATTCATGATTCATTGGAAAGATAACATCTGGAGCTACAAATTATATTTAGAACATGAAACCCATTTTGCAAGATAAGGAGGTCCAATTTAGCTTCAAAGTCACGATTTGCGAGTTATCGCTGGTTCAGAAGCAGTTGCAGTATTTTGGGCATATATTTGGCTTTAGATGTCCGTTTTGTGTGGTTCAGGTGTCATTTCAAAGCTAAGAAAGAGATCTACAACTTTCATGCTTTGCATTTTGAGAAATCATGGCTGCATCAAGTTCAAATTTCAGCTTGAAGTTGAAGACACAAGCAGGAACCACCTGAGAAGACTATTTTGGGGTTTTTATGGCCAATCTTGTTTTGTAACGTATTTTATTTTATTTTCCTATTTATTTACATTATTTAGGATGTTATTTAGGCCATGGAAGTGATTTAGGTCACTTAGGATAAATGGAATTCGCTGCACACCTTAAACATGTGTTAAAAGGGTGTAGGAGAATCCTAGTTTGACTAGGTTTTCTTGAGTCCTTTGTAACTAGGTTTCCTAGGTGACTTGGGCTGCGAATTTTGCCCAGATTTTTTACCCTAGTTTAGGCCTATATAAAGGCACATATTCTGGATGTAAAACACAGATTGACCGAAATAATATTGCTACTTTGGAGAGATTTTCTCTTTGGTTCTTTGTGGACTACCTTGGTGCACAAGTGTGCTTGTGTTCTTGGTGTTCTTATACTTCTCGTTTCTAGTCACAGGTTGATTAGGGGTGGGGGTCTTCAAATCCAGTCTCTTTGATGTCTTGTGGAGCTTGAAAAACATCTTGGGCGCGTTTCATGGTCTTTATACCATCGGGGTTCGCATCAGTTGGTATCAGAGATACTGATCAAAGAAGGCACAACCAAGGATGGCAAGGATCCATTGAAGATAACTAGTGAACCATTGACAAGGAAGAAGGCTAAGGAGCTCACTAGTGCACTTCAAGCTTTTGTCTCAAGCTTGGATGTTGACAGATTGGCGATGTTCTGGTAGAAAAATCATATCTTGAGCTAAACAGATCAGAATTGAGTGATTCTTGATTCATTGGAAAGATAACATCTGGAGCTACAAATCATATGAAGACCATGAAACCCAGTTTGCACGTTAAGGAGGTCCAATTTAGCTTCAAAGTCGCGATTTGCGAGTTATCGCTGGTTCAGAAGCAGTTGCAGTATTTTGGGCATATCTTTGGCTTTAGATGTCCGTTTTGTGTGGTTCAGGTGTCATTTCAAAGATAAGAAAGAGATCTACAACTTTCATGCTTTGAATTTTGAGAAATCATGGCTGCATCAAGTTCGAATTTCAGCTTGAAGTTGAAGACACAAGCAGGAACCACCTGAGAAGACTATTTTGGGGTTTTTATGGCCAATCTTGTTTTGTAACGTATTTTATTTTATTTTCCTATTTATTTACATTATTTAGGATGTTATTTAGGCCATGGAAGTGATTCAGGTCACTTAGGATAAATGGAATTCGCTGCACACCTTAAACATGTGTTAAAAGGGTGTAGGAATCCTAGTTTGACTAGGTTTTCTTGAGTCCTTTGTAACTAGGTTTCCTAGGTGACTTGGGCTGCGAATTTTGCCCAGATTTTTACCCTAGTTTAGGCCTATATAAAGGCACATATTCTGGATGTAAAAACACAGATTAATGCCGAAATAATATTGCTCTTTGGAGAGGTTTTCTCTTTGGTTCTTTGTGGACTACCTTGGTGCACAAGTGTGCTTGTGTTCTTGGTGTTCTTATACTTCTCGTTTCTAGTCACAGGTTGATTAGGGGTGGGGGTCTTCAAATCTAGTCTCTTTGATGTCTTGTGGAGCTTGAAAAACATCTTGGGCGCGTTTCATGGTCTTTATACCATCGGGGTTCGCATCAGTTGGTATCAGAGCCACAAGTTCCATTGAAGGACATATCTTTGTGTTCTTGTTTATCTTCGGTTTTCTTTCAATTTTTTTTCAGTAATTTCATGTCTTAATTCTCTATTTTAATCCTTTTTCTTCTTGTTTCAGGTCTGTCCTTTTTATTCCATCCTTGTTCAAGTCCAAAAATCACAAAAACAACAAAAAGAAGTCAATCCGTGTTGTCTAGTGTTCTCGGTTTCAATTCGTTTGTTCTTGTTTGTTTCTTATCTTTCTGTTTCATGTCCAGCCCTATTAATCTCTCTTGTTTTCATTGTTTCCAGCATCCTAGAGTCAAGAAAACACCAAAAAAAGAAGGATCCAAATTCAGGAAGTTTCGGTATCAAAAGTTGTTTCAAAATTGTGCAAGTTTCAATAGTTTCTTGTTTTGGCCGAATAGAAAACTGACTTTTTGTCTTTGGCAGCAAGGAATTTCAAGGAGAACATTTGTTTAGCATCAAAACAGCAAGCAAAAAAAAAAAAAAAAAAAAAAGAGAAAAAAAAGAGAAGAAAAAAGAAAAAGAAAAAGAAAAGAAAAGAAAAGAGCTTGCAAAAAGAAGTTTTCTCAAAGTGTTGAAAGTTTTGAGCCCCAAAACCTATCCCATTGTTTTTGAGCCAAAAAGCTTTCTTTGTGGTTCTTGTGATCATCAATTGCAAGGGCTTCCTAGAGTCTTTTAAAGCTTGTTTAGCCCACCTCTTTTGGAGTCAAAATAGTTCTTCAAAAATTCAAGTTTTCTTGTGTGCTTTGAGGATAGTTTTCTTAGAACTTTTGAGAACTCTTTGAATAGCAATATCTCACTAACAAATTGAGTGTTTGAGTGTTCATCTTTTGAGTGAAACACGTGAGGTGAGTGTTTGTGAGGATCTTTGTTATTTTCAGGAGTATGGAGGGCCAGGAGGATAGGAGAATGGAAGTGAGACACAATGAGGAGCCTACCATGAGAGAATTTCAAGAAACTCTCAATAGACTTGTGGGGAGGATTGAGGACATTGATTTGAGGTTGCCAAGGAGACCAAATCCCATCTTGCAACCAAGGAGAGGTCCAAGGAGAGAAGAACCCGAGGAGGAAGAAAGAGTTTGGCATGACCATGGGCTTCCAAGGAGGTGGGAGCCAAGAGAGGACAACAATCTAAATTCCATCAAGCTTACCATTCCATCTTTCCAAGGGAGGAGTGATCCCGATGCATATTGGGAGTGGGAGCAAAAGATTGAGATGGTGTTTGATTGCCATCATTACTCCGAGGAAAAGAAGGTTAAATTGGCTACCATAAAGTTCACTAATTATGCTCTTGTATGGTGGAATCAGGATGTTATTTCTAGGAGAAGGAATGAGGAGGAGCCCATACACACATGGAGAGCCCTTAAAGCCTTGATGAGGAGGAGATTTGTGCCTAGCTACTACACTAAAGATCAACGCCTCAAGCTTCAAAAGCTAGTGCAAGGCCAAAGGAGTGTGGAGGACTACCATAAAGACTTGGAGATGACCTTGACCCGAGCCAACATCATGGAGGATGAGGAGACCACCATTGCTAGATTCATTAATGGTCTCAATCCTGAGATTGCCAACAAAGTGGAAATGGCGCCTTATTTCAACATGGAGGATTTGCTTCATTATGCCACCAAGGCCGAGAGGATCATCAAAAGGTCCAAGGCATCCAAGATGTCTCAAGGAGGAATTTCCACATGGAGAGGAGCATGGAGCAAGGATGTGAGAGAAGTACCCAAGCCAAAAGTGGAGGCCACAAAAGGAGACTTGTCTCGGCCTCAACAAGAAAAGTCAATCATGCTTGTACCACTTTCACCACAACAAGTCTTGGAGGATCAAAGAAAATTTCAAAGTGAGGTTGAGAGAAAAGAAAAAGAGGGGAAAGTTGAGGGCAAGAGTGATGAGGGGAAAGCCGAGAGAACAACCGAGAGATTAAGTGAGAAGAGTGAACATGAGGGGAAGAAGAGTGGAGAGTTCCCGAGAGAAGAAATTGAGTGCGAAGTTGAGAGAAGACAAGAGTGCAATGAACCCAAGCTGAGTGAAGAGAGAAAGACCTACAGAGAAGCCATACTTTCAACTAACATAACAAAGTCTTCTTCTAGTGTTGTGTTGTCTTCTTGTCAGGACTTAAGTGGATATGAGCTACAAGAATCAAGTGAGTTGCTGCCCATTAAAGAAGTTGGTGTTCCCAATATTCTAAGCCATGTCCCATGCATCAAACCAACAAAGGAGGTTGAAAAGGAACAATTTGAGGTGAGTCCAAGTGATTTCATATGTAAAAGTTTGCCTAACATTGTTTCTTATCCTATGTTTCAAGGGGATGAAATTAATGCAACTCCAACCGAAGCCATTGAGTGCAAAAGTGAAAATTTTGTGGTTCCAACACCAAAGGAAGATACTTGGAGACTAAGTCCAACCACTGTAATGTATTTCTTCCTAACACCTAGATTTGATGTAGTTTTGCATGAAAATCTCAAACAATGTGTGTTTGCTTGCAATGTTATTTTGACAAATGGTTTTCATGAAACTAGATTAAGAGAAGGAAGTAAGCATGAAACTTTGACAAAATATGGTTTTAAGGCTTCTAATTCTTTGGGTTTGTCAAATCCTCTATGGAATTGCTTGAGTTTCTCTAAAGAAAAATCTGTTTTGGTGTCTTTTGTTTTTGAATTTGTTTGTTTTGCATCCATTTCACATTATTTTGTTTTGCCTCAAGTTAAATCTACTTCTTTCGAATTTTGCATGCATAAATTAGCTCATACACATACATTACATACTTCTTTGATTGCCATTTATGTTCAGCCCATTTTTGTGTGTCAATCTTTAATTTCCAGCAAGCATTTTTTTGTCATGACACATGCATTACACAAACTTTTGAGCATTGATATTTTTGCTTTATGTCCAAACCTGAAAGTTTTTATTTTGAGTGAAAATTCTGGTTTTAAATTCAGCCTTTTAAGGAGGTATGTTGAGTCCTTTGTTTTGTGTCACATCCCATTCACAAATTTCATGCATTGTTGTGCATATACATGCAAAAATAAGTTTGCTACTGAATTGGTTTCACTTAATCCTATCTACTCCAATTTTGTTTCATTTAAAATGCTTAGGATTTTTGTGAAATTCGTGCATCCTTGTTTTGTTATTAGTTTAGGCCACATTGTGTTCAATTCTTGTTTGTTTGAATGGCCTATGCAAACTATTGTCTTGACATGCATAACTTGTGCTTTTCATAACCATAACACTTGTGTGAGTTTAGGTCCATAACCATAACACTTGTGTGAGTTTAGGTCCATTTGTTTTGAGTGCATACAGCATTCCTAAGGTAAATTATTCCTACAATTTTACTTGTTGTGAGAGTAATGTTTTTGAGATGGCAAATGCAATGAAAGTGATGCCTAGAGTTAAGATGAAAATTGTGCAAACATTCAGATATTTTGTGCTCATTGTTTCAAACTTTGTTTTTGACCCTGGAGGTATCAAAATTATCATTGCATTTGGATATTGGTTCAGGTTTTTCACAAGATTAAAGCTCCATACACAAGCATTCCATGCTATTGGTGCTTATGTGAAAGGTAAGTGCTTATGTGTTGATTATTTCATTGTTATTGATTCAATTCCCTTTTCTAATGCAGGTTTTGATTCGAGGATGAATCCTTCTAAGGAGGGGGGAGCTGATACGATCAAAGAAGGCACAACCAAGGATGGCAAGGATCCATTGAAGATAGCTAGTGGACCATTGACAAGAAAGGAAGTTAAGGAGCTTACTAGTGCACTTCAAGCTTTTGTTTCAAGCTTCTTCATGGATAATGGACATGGAATTTCACAAGGAGCTGGTGAAACATGCAAGGAATCATATGGAGATGATGGCCAAGCTTGGATGTTGACTGATTGGTGATGTTCTGGTAGAAAAATCACATCTTGAGTTAAACAGATCAGAATTGACTAAATCTTGATTCATTGGAAAGCTAAAATCTGGATCTACAAATCGTATGAAGATGATGAAGTCCAGTTTGCACGTTAAGGAGGTCCAATTTAGCTTCAAAATTGTGATTTACGAGTCATCGCTGGTTCAGAAGCAGTTGCAGTATTTTGGGCATATCATTGGCTTTAGATGTCCGTTTTGTGTGGTTCAGGTGTCATTTCAAAGATAAGAAAGATATCTACAACTTTCATGCTTTGTATTTTGAGAAATCATGGATGTATCAAGTTCGAATTTCAGCTTGAAGTTGAAGACACAAGCAGGAACCACATGAGAAGACTATTTTGGGGTTCTTATGGCCAATCTTGTTTTGTAACGTATTTTATTTTAGTTTCCTATTTATTTTAATTATTTAGGATGTTATTTAGGCCATGGAAGTGATTCAGGTCACTTAGGATAAATGGAATTCGCTGCACACCTTAAACATGTGTTAAAAGGGTGTAGGAATCCTAGTTTGACTAGGTTTTCTTGAGTCCTTTGTAACTAGGTTTCCTAGGTGACTTGGGCTGCGAATTTTGCCCAGATTTTTACCCTAGTTTAGGCCTATATAAAGGCACATATTCTGGATGTAAACACCAGATGATTGCATGCCAAAATAATATTGCTCTTTTGGAGAGGTTTTCTCTTTGGTTCTTTGTGGACTGCCTTGGTGCACAAGTGTGCTTGTGTTCTTGGTGTTCTTATACTTCTCGTTTCTAGTCACAGGTTGATTAGGGGTGGGGGTCTTCAAACCCAGTCTCTTTGATGTCTTGTGGAGCCAGTCCGCTTGCATTTTAGAAGCCCTTCTTCCTTGGTCAAGCCAAGAAGGGGGAGCAGCAAAAAAAGAAGGCGACCCCGAAGAGGAGGAAGACATAGGGAGGAAGACCATCTTCGGCGAAGAAGTCAAAGAAGGACTCTCTTCTTCCCCTTCCATAAGGCGACATCAAGGTGCAGGGCCAGTCCTTGGTTCGCGCCAACCCACCCCTGGAGCCAGCCGTCAGGCCAACTCCTCAGAGCCCCGTCACCTTGGGGGATATCCTGGGAACTTCGGCAGGAGGCCTTTCCACTAAAGAGCTCGAAGAGCACTGAAGGAGGAAGGGCAAGCAAATCCCTGCCGATGTAGATGAGGTCAATGACTCCAAGGAGGATGTCGCCAAGGTTCTACCAAGTTTGCCCCATAGCCATCTTTCTATGAATTTGGGAATTTTTAGCATTTTAGATCTTATAGACAAATGGCTAAGGGATAATGTGCTAATGGAACTTCAGCGTGATTTTACAGAGGAACTGCCGCCCACTGCATGGATGGTGGAGCACGCTCGGAAGCGGGCCCTTCGAGACTCCTACATCCCGAAGGACAAGGTGCCGAGGGAGCCTTTCTGGTCTTTCACGGAGGATATGAACTTGTTCTCCAAAGACAGCCAGAGAATGGCTACTCATATGGCGAAGGGCGTCCTCACCAATGCCACCTTCAAGTCTCTCACTGAGGAGTGCCTAAATGAGGAGGTCCTCACCGCGAGGATGTCTGAACATGCTGCCTAGGTAAGTTTTGAGCTTCTCGGGACTTAGAAGATTTTTCTAAGCTTTTGTCGCCTTTTGACCCTTATTTGGAGTCTTTCTTTCTGCAGCTCTTGGTTTACAGTGGATATTTCCAAGCATGGGCAGTGAAACAGTCATTAGTCCGATCTCGGACTGAGGAGTCCTTAACAAGAGCTAAGGTGTTTTGTGCCACCTCAGTCCTTAAGTACGGTGAGCTCAACAAGATAGCCAAGGATGGGGTGGCCAAAGTTCGGGAAGAGTTCTTGAAGAGTCAAGAGGAGCTCTCTCAAGAATTTTCCCAGAAGGTGTCTAACCTCGGCGCGAAGGTTATCACACTATCTTCAGCTAACGAGGTCTACCGGAAGGAGAAGGAGGAGGACTCTGCTCTCCTAACGAAGGCCTTCGCAGACAACGCTGAACTTCAAGCCGAGGTCGACGCGCTCAAGAAGGAGACGAAGAAGATGGAGAGGGAGGTCGTTGAGTTGAGGAACGAGCTGGATGACTTGTCTGCGAGAAAGACAAGGCCAATCAAGCAACCAAGGTTACGTTCCAAGACGGCTTTTGTTTGGCTCGATACCAAGTCCTGGTGAAGTACCCCGACCTCAACCTCTCCTTTCTGGCGGGCCTGGACATTCCTGAGGGCCCTTGCTACGCATGGTCAAAGATTGAACATCTCAATCTGTTAGTATTGTGCCCAAAAAGCCAATCATGAGATGATTGTATTTTTGCACATTGAGTCATGATATTTTATTGAGGCATTAATCCAGCAATTATGTTTGTTGTTTTGTTTCTGCGTAACGTAATAAGCATAATTGTAACCCTAGAATAATGATATTCTTAAACGTCCCTAGTCTAGTATTATTGTGGAGCGGGTTGCAATAATACATAATGACTAGCATATGTGGAGACTAATATGAGATATCTAGTCTACATATGGGTACAAGTTGGAGAACTTGTGTACTGGACCGACCCACCATGAGAACACTTCATGGATCGTTATATGAGTGTCATAAGTGATTCTCATAGTGATCATGGTATATGTAGTCCTTCGACCTAAGATCAACAAGGTTCCCTACATGTGAGTCACATACTTTGATACTTTCCTTTGTTGCTCATGCTCGTGACTGAGTGAACTTGAAGGAGGTCATTGGGTATGTCACATATCATGCGGAGGGATTTTGTATGATCAAGATGGGATTTGTCCCTCCTATGTAACGGGGAGTGATATCTTCGGGCCCCTTGATAGAGTGAGACTTAGAAAATGCATGGCCATGCTCAGATGAGTTGATATATGATATCAATGTCATCAGTTTAAGTTGGTCTACTCGGTAATCAAGAAACCAAAGATTGGGCTATACGAGAGTGACACATTCCATGTCTCGTGCTTAGTCTTGATATCTTGGACAAAGGGGACAACGGCATATATCGGTGATGATCATAAAGGTCAAATAGTCGACTTAGGTCAACACGAACAATCTTGTCACTTGGGTAGCAATGATGTGTTGCTAGACACCGTTCATTGCTTATGATCATAAATGTGATTTATGATCATTGCCAACATGGTAAAAGCCTATTGGGTCGCACACATAAAGCCTATTTGGATTATTAGAGTGCATGGGCTACTTATTTGGGTTATGGTTTCACTTTAATTTCGTATTAATAATGGGCCCAAGAGTTGAGCCATTATTAAGCCCGAAATTAAATCTTAATTGGATTAGGGCTTTGAAACCCATTAGGCCTGGAAGTTGAGTCTCACTATAACATACAACTTTTAAGTGAGAAATTCGTAGGTCTCCTTGCCCTAGCCTTCCAAAAGAACAGCCACACTCTTCTCTTGCTATTCCTTGGAGGACGCAAGCTAGCACTGCGAGCGCAAGAGAAATGTATCTGTCGGGACGCGGTGGAAGAGTGGTGATTCCGAGAGGCTCGTCTGGACACCATAGAGAGCCTGAACACATCAAATGTTCAGGTTTTATGATTCGACTCAACAATTGGATGAAAAATCTCAACCGAATTATGTATGAAAAAATTTTAATACCCGGTTTACCCCCTTTCACTTGGATCCTAGAGGGTTTAAGTTAAATTCTGCTGCGCTGTTTGACTCCCAAAACCCAACACAGTTAGAGGACAGAGGAGGTCACGACTTCCACACTGTTTCCTCCATCGCTCCTCATCAGTTCTACTACCCAGGGATCCGCAGGTCCTGAAG
>SMDT01000946.1:0-124531 GCA_005392925.1 Aquilaria sinensis | reverse complement strand
ATTGTTCGCACTCTCCCAAGAGCTTTTGCATGTATGTGTATATGCATGCCTTAAAGAGTATAAGGCAGCAAAACTCAGAAGCCCTTGAGAGAGAGTGAAAATTGGATCCCATTGTTAACAAATAAATATTGGGTTTTTTTATTGGACCACTTTGTTTATCCACTCTTCTCAAAGGCTTCTAACTAATAACCTGGATGATGATGTTTGACCAACTGGGTGCCATCGTTGGCTAATTAGAAGCCTTTGAAGGAGAGCGGGTAAATTGAAGTGGCAGGCGAAGTTCGAGCAAGAAGCTTATTTGGCAAAGCACAGCTTGTTCAATCCCCCTCCAGGGCTTCTAACTTAGCCCCTCGACTCGATTGAAGTGCCCTTAAGATGAGAGGCATTATGTTAGCTAAGGGCTACTCGGTACGTAGAAGCCCTTGAGGGAGAGTGAGCAACCGATGCCTTGAAGGATGCTATTTTATTGGTGTTGGTTTGTTGAAAAGAGAGTGGCAAGGTAGAAGCCTTTATATAGGCTTCAATTGTGCATGTATGGGATTAATTGCATATGTGACCCCTAGCATTTTATTATTATCCTATTTTGGATCATAACTTCAAAACCTTATATGTTATGTCCTCAACCTCAACTTTTTGATTTATTTTAGACCTTTGGAGGATAAAAGCTATTAGAATAAACAAAACTGTCCATGTGGCATGCCAACGTGGCACGATTTGCCATGGTAGCATAATTATCAACTGCTGGGGATGATATGGAAGGAAGAAAACTAATTAAAAAGGAAAATATGAAAAACAAAAACAATTAAAAAAGAAAGAAAATGCCAAAAAAAAAACCCATCATCGGCCCTGACCTCTTCGACATCGCTATCATTCTCCATCCCCATGCCATCCTCCCCCACATCGCCGCCTCCCTCTTCCTTCTCCACTCATCCCGTTTCAGCCAACAATTCTCATTGTTTCCCCAGAATGGGGCTGGTGCCTGGTGCTAAGTGGGTACGGGATGAAAGTGGAGCTGCGAATCTCCTTCACTGTTCGCCAAACCTCTCGACCGTCAATCGCTCCTTTGCTTGCCGTCAAATCGAGATGCAATAGTTAATTGATATTTAAAAAATATAATTTTTTATTTACAAAAAAAACTGATAATTTAAAATATCTATTAACTATAAAAAAAAATACCATACACATTAAAATTACTAAAAAATGGCGTCTATAATGTTTAAATTAAGATTTGAGAAGTTACTATTATGCTGCATTAAATAGGTATGAGACAAGGTGTAAATTTCTAAAATAGAAAGGGTAAAGTATAATTTCTCCTAAACCTCAAGGAGCAAATTATAATTAACCCATTAATTTCTATGTCAATAGTACACATTTAAATGGATCCGTGCACAATATAATAATGATCTAAAATGTCCATACATACATATATATCATCTTTGTCGTGTTTTACTAGTATTGTATTTATTTATTTATTCATTTGTAAGTTTAACATTATTCATATTTCTAAGAAGCAATGAAGAAATATTTTTGAGTTAAAATATGGTGGGGTCCTCATATCCTGGCACTTGACATTTAGTGGCCAACAAGATCCCCCTCATCCCAATGGCCTCGCAAAGGCCACTTTAATTATGACCCCTTGAAGTCAAATTCCGAAGGATTAAGATTGTATGCTTACAATTCTGTGATTAATGAATCCAATGAGTTGTCTCATCTGAAGGCAAGATAAAAATATGTGAGAAAATTCAATCCATAATCTTGAAAGAGAAATATTGGTTAATTTCAAAAGTCCTGGAGTCTTAACAGTGCTGTCTAAAATACTTGATTATTAGTGTCTAATCTCTTTCTTTTGCTAACACATTAAAAAATTATTAGGTAGCTCAATATTTGACATTATATAGTCGTTGTCTTAGACGTAATTACATGAAGAAAATTATTTCAGGAATCGATTATGAAAATTGAGTTTGTTCGCAAGCGCATACCTATAATAGATTAGACTAATAGTTAAACTGACCAAAACTCCACTAAAAATATTGAGCAAAATCAAGCATGAATAGATTGGAGAATATAAATTAACCACACACTTGGAAGGATCTATTGACTTTAAGAATGTTGACAAGGCAACAACTTAATTAATGCGGGTCATTTATAAAGAAGTGTAACACTCCTAGTCCTAGCTTATAGGTAGGCATATATATCTATCACAATCTTATTAATATGAACATGGAAATAAGCAGGTTGTTCAAAAAGAGAGGCGGCTGTTAATTAGGAGCTAAAGAGATTAGAGTGTAGTATAAATTATGATGCTAGAAAAGGGTATCCTAGAAAGGAAAATTTTGTCTATTCTATGGGGTTTAATGTGTCATTATGGGAGAGTTTGGTATTAAAATTGAACAAGATGAGCTTGCTAATTTTCTACTATCCTCCGAAATGGGATTGTCATGTAGTCTTGGTGTAGGGAAGTTCTCTTTATAGTTGGAGTTGTGGATTAGGATCTTTTCTTTTTTTTGTGAGATTTAGTTTATTTTTGTTTTAATTGAGGCAGATTGTGGGGATACTAGCGTAATTCCTTTGTTGGGATTGGGTGTTTGGGTTCGGGGGTTCTTTGCGTTATCATCTTTTACCCTAAAGATGATTATGTAATTCTTTTTCTTTAATAAAATCTTTTTGAATAATATGAACCTGGAAATTTGGTAAAATGATTAATAATCAATTTATTTTAACTTAATCTAAAATGACTTATTTTTATTTTTAAATCTTTTTTATCTAAAATAAATTTTATTTAAAAGTAAATATTATGTAGGTTAAATAATCCATTAAAAATATAATTTTTACAATCTTACAACATTTTTATGAATTGTTCTAGCTTTAAACATTAAAAAATAAAAATTTACAAAAATTTAATAACATCATAAAAATTTATGTTCAAATTGATTATTATATTTATATAATATCAAAAAAATATAAAAATAAAAATAAATTATTTTAAATTAAGTTGATTTAAATTAAAACAAATCCGCTCTGTTTATGCACAGATAAATTCCAACATGGGAGGCGAACCTCTAGCCTTGAGATTAGTTGTCTTGCAATTCTCTATTCCTTCTTTGCCTGTTGCAATATTTTGATTCCGTGTAGGAGCCACAAAAAAATAAAATAAAATAACCTTATCTACGGAATTGGTTGTATGTTATGATAGATTCAGACCTGATCGGCACATGATTTAATCTGTTGTCAACCCTGGAGGATTCCTACCTGACATTCCCCTTATCGTTCTGTCTCGTTTTCCCTTTTTTTTTTTTTTTTTTTTTTTATTTTTGTTTTTGTTTTTTGGTTGCTGTTTCAATCGCTTATAGAAGCAATTGTTATCAATATATGCTGCCACTTGGGATTGTCCAAGTGAATGGTGTACTCACTCTGTGGTTCGGTTTGGGTTCGACATTCTAAGCATGGTTATTAAAATTTAAATTTGAACCTTAAAAATGTTTCAAGTCTTGGTAAAAATTAGTAGAGTCTTGATGTTAGTCCTAGAAAATTTTAAACTTTATGTTTCTAAATGATAAAAGGGACAATTTTGTCATTAAAATATACGAACCAAAGTAATTTTGCTATTAAAGTTTTATTCCAAAGAAATTTGATACTGACATTTTTAAAATGGGTATCTTTATCATTAATGTTTTAGAATATGAGAATATTTATAACTATGACAGTTAATAGTAGGAATATTCCGCTATCACAAAGAATATTTTATCAGAGTACAGGTAAATTGGATAATCTACCGCCACATCAGTCAATATGTGGCATATTTGTCATCAATGTTTTCAAAATAGATAGTTTTGTCAATGGGCATATTTGCCATCAAATTTTGACACTGGTGATGGTAATGACATCCAGGAGAGACGAACGAAGTAGGGGGTTGTCCGATGACAGCAGATCACGCACAAGACATTATAAGCAACAACTAGCTGGCAATCATGACGGACAAGTAATAATTGCCCAGTAATTACTGCTGCTGTAGTTGAGTAAATAAATGAGTTTGGGTTATTGTGGTTAGGGTTGAAGCTGGGGCTGAAAGTGCGGCAGTTGTGTGAACAAGTTGAATGGAAATCGGGATGGAAAAATTTATCAGTGCACTTCTCTGGCCTTCCATTTCCAATAGGTTGAGGAAGACAAATTGGAGATAGTGATTTGGGTGTTAAAGATGAAATATTAAGATTAAAAATAGGGGAAAAAATAAAACTTGAGTGACTGTACAATAAATTTTCTTTTTTACCACTTTCACCTATGTCTCCATGTGTGCTCAATATTGACAAAATACTGCCACATTATCACTTTGTCAACATGTCTTGACATGTCATTAACGGCAGTGCCAAATATGCCTATTTTAAAAATGTTAGTGACAAATTTCTCTATAATAAAATTTTAGTGGCAAAACTACTATGGGTCATATACTTTAGTGGTAAAATTTCCCATTTTGTCATTTCTAAATTATTATATTAGATCTCCAACTATTTGGCCTTGTAGCAGGCTCTAAAAAATATGAGGCAAGTTCAGGGTTCGAATCTTGATCTCCCCACTTTATGCATCATGTCTTACAAAAACTGATTCGATTACCATTTTAGTCCCGAAAATGCTGGTCTGCCTTTTTCTGTAATAGTATATCTCTTTTTATAAACTTGTATAATGATTGTAAATACAAAAGCTGAATATATGTGTGTGTGTGTGTGTGTGTGCATGTGCGTATGTGTATGCATATAAAAACAAAACGAACCCCTTCTATTCTTGGAGCTGCGGTATATGAAGAATGGCTTTTTGGTCACTTACATCCAGTGGTTAGGGCATCGTATTTTCATGTCAAAGACACAGGCTGATTCCGGTAAGGGATAGGTACTCATTCCCTATAGCTTTCAGTTAGTGTTCATTGCTGAGTGATCGTTCCGCTGAAAAAGGTGGTCCGGAAGCTTCCTTTCTCCCAACAAGCAATATATATACATTGCTTAACTCAATTTTTATACAATCAAACCTAATCCATTTATATTTAAAATAAAAATAACTTGAAAAATAATATAAATATAATCTCCCTCTTTTTTTTCTCGAGTTGCCTGTGTCACTTGATTGCTCTCATTCACTATGACTTTGATAACTTTAGTTTAGTTATCAAATTTATATAGTTGTGGATATAAATGAAAAAAATGTCAATGATGGTGAAAGTGTTTGCACAAATAAGTTTGACCTCTCAAATAATGAAATTGTAAGAGACGAAGATAAATGTATGAATTTTGAAGATGATAATATTGATACTTTCATTGGTCATGATATTTTATGTGTTTCATTAGATGGTGTAGATGTTCTTAGCTTCTTATTATAAATTGTGGATTCTAGAACTTGTTTTTCTTGTATTGTATGTTTATGATATGACACTTTTTATAGTGTTAGAGTATTAGTAAATGAAAGTGTCACCTACGAGTGCTTCCCTCTCTCTAGTTCAACTCCGTTATACCCGTATAAACCGCTTAGGAAGAACGCTAAAACAATTTAGATGATCGTATTCTATTAAATTTTTCCTAAGAGTTTTTCTATGATGACAAATTCTAACTTTGATAACATTAGTTCTGAGGTTGATGGCAGATTCTGAGGCTATGCCACCCAATATTTAGTTGTTTAACTTATGTGTGTTGGATTAGATACGGATCATAGGAGCAAAAAAAAAAACCTCATAATATGCGGCTTTTAATATTTACTCTTGGGGCTAGAGTGGTGAAAAATAGGCCCTTGTAAGTGATTTGTTTTGTTACATTTGCCTACGAAGATAGGCACTTAAGTGGTGTTAGGATGTAGAAAACCTTTTTAGTTTTTTTTTTCTAATTTTCATTGTATAAAAGTTCAAGCACGTAACTTGTTTCAATTATGTAAAAACCTTTTTTTATAAATTTTGGAAAACTCATATTATAAAATAGAAAATCTTACTTTAGATGTTTTTCATTTTAACATATTAGTTTGCTTTCCGGGCATACTATGCTTTCAAATTTTATCAAAGAATATTTGGAAGAGAAAAGTAGCAAAATTTCCCATAGCTAAACATTGTCTTAATTTCTAGTTTCTGTTGGCTGTTTTTAAGGATTTTCATGAACATGGATCAAATCTTTCATTGGAAATTTCTCAACCATGATGTGTTGCACCAGATTCCAGAAACATATAGGAGGATGATATGTGTTTGAAAATGAGCTGGCTATGAGATCTTAATAGCTTTGGCTTGAGGATTAAGGACATTTCTGTATTAAAAAGAATGAAAACTTTATTAAATTTATAATATTTTAATGTATAAGACCTTCAATATCTGGTAACCGTATTGGACCAAGATTAATTAGGATCGAGCTACGCAAAACCCTTTAAAGGAAGCTTTCTCAAAATATATTTATCTATTTACAAGACTCAAATTTAAAACTTTGCTTGTCAAAGAAGCCCCTCTGCTCCTCCCACGTGTGTAGTCCATAGAGTTCTAATATGTAAAAGAATAAATACGTTTGTGATTTGGTATGATTTTAAATATCATGTGAGTGGCAACCTGAAAATGCTCCAAATCCAAAATTAGTATCAAATAATCTTTATTCTTTTTTGTTGCGCAATTAGTTGCTGTTGATTTATCATGCATGCATGCACAGTGACACGAATGAATTGCTATTAAATGCCGATTGTCAAATATTCCACTTAATTGTACGGTCAGTTAAGCTATTCCATTACCTGTTCTGGTAGCGGGCTGGTTTTTTATTCGTGGATCAATGATAGAGAAGCGATGGCCAATGGCCACTAATAAATAGAGGAATCATTTTACTCGGGCTATTCTTGACCCATGCCAGCCAGAAAAGCCCATCTCACGCACCTTTCAAATTATTGCCGTTGACAGAACAAAAATTATGCTTCAGAATCCTAAACCCAACAGCATCGCCTTGCACCTTCTGTCCCTGGAACATATCAAGACATCAACGGATTCGAGTGCGATCCATGGGCTGGAGAAGTGGGAATGTTCCAAGTTTCGTGTCTGGGTTTCTGAACTGTCTTAAAGCAAAATTCACAGTAGGCTTATCCATTGTCTTCTTATCATCTAAAAATGTTCTCGATGACAAGCTTCATTAATAATGGTTCCTTTAGTTGAAACAAGAAAGAGTAATGCAAAAGTTTAAAACAAGCGCCAGTCCAGTACGATTGAATGCTGCAATGAAAAATCAGAGGCTAAAAGTTGCAACGAAATAAGTTTTTTTTATTTTTTCCTCTTCTATTACTTCAAAGTGTACAATATAAGGTTTTGATAGATCGCAAACTAGTCTCGAGGCACAACTATGGTACACTTTAAGAACAAATATGCAACATCAGACTCGCCAACGAATAGCAATACATCTGGGTCCAATAAATAACCTTTGGGCCACAAACACTTGTAATTTGATGTTCAGCATAAATAAGAATGTATATCTCCACAATAATGAACGATCCGCAGGATGTAAATCTGAATAAATCATGCATGCTCGACACGGTTATGAACAGATTAAGATTATAGGAACTCAGAAATGGTCAGAACAAGAACCACTCTGATGAATACTGGTCAGTTGTGCACACGGCCAGGGGCTTACTTCTTGTGCTGCCCCGCTTACATCAGAGCATTTCCATGGTGGAGTTGTTGGTCCAGTCACACCGTGAAGGTTAATCTTTGAAAGGCATATCCCCGTGAAAGGGGCACTCCTCAGGCCTTGCATTGAGCCGGCTTTCTGCACTTTCACACCCCAAACATTCTTAATGGTGATCCCCTTAACATCTGGGAGAGCATCGGGGTTGAACTTATCATCTGGGTGATCACCAGTGTCTCCAGCCAACCTAATTCCGGTCCTGACCCTTTCCATGTACACATCAGAAACTGTAATGTTCCGAATGAAGCCTCCTCTTCCGATGTTTGTCTTCACATGAATGCCTACTCCCATGTTGTAAAGATCTATGTGTTCGGCTAAGACATTCTCAACTCCTCCAGAAGTTTCACTTCCTATGGCAATTCCAGCAAAAGGGGATGACCCAGTTACACGCCGAATAGTGATGTCAGAGCTGGGGCGACCATAAGCAATCCCATATTCATCCCACCCACTCTTTATGGCCACAACATCATCTCCGGTTGATATATAAGAGTCTTCTATGCAGACATTTGAGCTTGAATCTGTACCAAAGAAAGAACCATGTAAATGAATTAAGATTAGCTTAGCCATCAGATACAGGTTCACAATTTTAGTACAGTTCAAGGATGCCCTTAAAGGTACTAGGGGTCCCAATTTAGACGTTCCTGTAATTCTTTCGCCTTGAGTGCACAGAGACATCAGTTCAAGGAAATTGAGGGATGTCTGAAAACACCGCATGAACCCAACATACATCTGACCTTTTGTGTTTTTATCTTCAACAGCATAAAATTGCAAAAATTTCACAGGGCCTATCATAGATGTGCAAAGGAGACTAGATTTAATGGTAACAAACCCCCATGTGAATTCAGGTTGCCAGCTGAACCGAATGTAAAACATGGAAACATTGGCATGGGTTCTCTTCTTCTGGCAGGGGGTTGGAAAGGTAAATGAGAATCAATTCATACCTGGATCGATTCCATCAGTATTGGGGGAGTCATTTGGAGCCAGGATGGTAATGTACCGTACAACTACATTGCTGTGCAAAACAAAATGCATTGTTCAAAGTAAGAATTGAGTGATGCAATTCTGACTAGTGAGTCATATCAGGATGGACATACAAATGGCTAGGGAGCCAAGAATAAAAGCAATTCCCAACCATGCTGCAAACAATCTAGTTTGTTAGCAATAGTAGAGCAAACGGTTATTCACCACCATAACAAAAATTCCTGACCACCCTAAATGTAAGGGCACACACAACAATTTATTCGTGCAACCCAAATCTATTCATCAATTCAACGCTTAGTTAGCCATCCATAGTCGAGCATTTACTGAAACCATGAAGAGGTTCTCCATCAATTACATAGGAGCACAACAATACCAATACTTCCATATTTCATGAGACAATCACAAGGTCTGTGCATTATACTGATCATTACCTGCAGTATACAGGGTGGACATTCCAGAAGGGGGAGTTACGAAAGATCACATTGGAGATGATAATGTCTCTTGAATTCATTAACTCGATTAAATTAGGTCTTGTATACTGCAGGGTTCTTTTTCTCCACATGTCCCACCAGATATCTCCTTGACCATCAATTGTGCCATTCTCACCTTTTGTATTTGACATGAAATTGTGTCAAGGCATATCGGAAATTTGTATGAGCCAAATTATAAAAGAAAAAACAGATGTTTTCCATTGAAAAAAAACAGAAGATGCTTTAGATGCAGGATCTTCACATCTTGCTTGACCACACGATCAGTCAAAATAACAGCATTAATCAATAGGTACAAGGAGAAGCGAGCCAGAACCATTTTGAAACATGGATGATCTCTTTAGTCATAAAAAAAAAATGGTATCACCAAGGCACAGCACAGCAATACATGACATTTCCATTTATATTTTACATTAAAAGCTAATAAAAAATTTATATTTTACATTGTCAAAGGTTTTGACTTCCGACCATCTAGCAAGCTAAGTCACAAGCTTCTGAAGGAAACACCTTACTGTTCAGATTTACCTGTGATAATCACGTCTTGTAGTCCATCTCCATGAATAAAGCTCATGTATCTTCCTCCGGGGCGCTCCCTCCCTCTTCCATAAGACGGCAATGGAGCAATTAAAGGCCAATTTGAAGTATCCTGAAGCATAAAGAAATGCCAAAAAAGAAATGTCAAATACATGATTCCCGAAACGGCTTGCATTATATGGAGACTAAAACGACGAAAACAAACCAAAAACAAAAATCACGCCAATGGGGGCAAATGCCTAGGATTAAAATATCTCGTACACATGATCCCTAAGCGGCTTAAGTAGGATCGAAGTTTAAAAAAATTGGATTTCGTTACTTATGATGCCATAAGAAGCAATTACCAATAGTAGAAGCAGAACATGGATGGTTTTGTTAATTAATAGAATATGTGAATCTACTAAACCATGGCCTAGTCCTCCTCTATGGAGTAAAGATGAGAGCAGAAGCTCAGAAACAAAAGGAGCAGAAGCAGTTATTAACTGCTTATTTGTTTTTTTAACTTCATCCTCTTTTTCTTACTCAGGTGCTACCAAACGGTCAGTTGAAACTTGAAAGTAATCAACAGGATCATCATTATCTCTTGCTAAGGGTATTTCTGATTTGTCGATAATTGCTTGGCCAAAATCATCACCCAGCTGTCCAGATGGAAGCATGGCCTTACATATCAATGTCATGAACATCACATGAGGGCATGCCACCATAGGCCCACCACGTTCTCTTTCCTGTTAAATGCACAGCCGGACCTACTATCATTCATTACCAGATCTACACCTCTATTTTCTACATCACATTCTGGCTTAGCCAAATAACAAGTTCATCAACATTAGACCATTTCACGCTGATTGTTTCTTGGAAAAAGAAAACCCTAACAAACATCAAATGTGGTATTATGACATTCTAAACAAATCCATGGCCAAAATGCAACAGTCACTAAATGTATCATAGTTTTTCTAGTAGTCACTAATCTTAAACTACTAACATATATGCCACTGAACGTCAAGTTTCAAAAGCCTTTAACAGAGTCACTTTAGTTTACACCAAAAGAAGTTGCCCAGATTTTTTTATAATTGAGAAATCATTAAAATTAACCAAGACACAGACATCAAGATAGTCACCTACCAACAGAGCTTTAAATGATGCATTTTTTATATTCTTGAATAAGTGAAGACTTTTTAGAAAACCTAACTTTTACGCGAGATTAGCGAATCCATGCAGGTATACGTTCGTATAGCCAGATCATATCAGTACAAACTCCGTTCTTGGTCCTTTCTCCAGCCCCCCAAAAAACCTCTATTTATCTCATTCAAAATTTTGGCCATTTGTTACCAGTTCTCTCTACCAGAAAATTTTAGGTTTTCTTTCTCCCAATTAATGAAATATGATTAATCTATGCCTGTTTATTACAGCACTGGAAGTGAAAAAATATTTTTTAGCATACTCGTTTCAATCAATTTATATGTATTCTTTCATTTCTTAATTTTCCTTATAATATATTGCTATTCTTATTATATATAACTTCAAGGTTGAACCATATCTCATATAATGCTAGTGCCCAGATGGAAAATAATTGATTCAACAGTCATAACTTGGTGAAAACCAAAACTCCCAAGCATTGTGATTCACGAAAGCAATATGTCATCATCATGAGTAACTCAAGCTTGCGCTAACTTTAATTTAAGTGATCATTTCTGGAAAACCAAGACAAACTTTACTGACTAGTCCTGTCATTAGCCCACATTTCTGTGTAAAATGTTAATTGAAAAACAAACGAAGATGGAAATAGTGAAATTACAATAGAGATGAAGGGACGGAACCTGCGTGGCTTTGATAACAGCGCCTCTGGCCAAATAGAGAGTCATGTGGCTGGTGAGATTAAAGCTCCCAGTCAGGTACACCCCTGGAGGCACGTAGAGCACCGCCCCGCCCCGCCTCCGCAGGTGCTGAATTCTGTATATGGCCGCGCGGAACGCCCTGGTGTTCACCGTCCAGCCGTCGCCAACGCCGCCGAAGTCCGTTATCGAGATCCTGCCCCTTCGCTGCCTCATGGGCACGATCCCTGAGCACGTGATCACGCTCGCGGAGGATGAATTGAAGAGGAAGGAAACATAGTAAAGCAAACAAAAGAGAAAATTCAAACAGGACCACCGGAACATCTGCAGAAACTAATTAGAAAAGGCGAAAATGAAGCAAGAAACAGAAAAACCGATGAAGAGTGGAGCGAAACTGGTAGTGAAAAAGAAGCTTAACGGAGAGGAGAGCATAGAGAGAGTGTGACCACAGGTTCTGCCTTATTAATGCCCGCACCGCTCCACTCGTGTCCTTAAAGGTGTACATTGGGCCGGGTCAGGACCGGCCCAGCTTGGGACCGGCTCGCGTCAAGCACGGCCCAGGCACGGTCAAGCCCGGCACGGCATGGGCCCGGTTAAAAATCGGCTAAGGGTGGGCTAGTTACGGGCTTGCATGAGAGGAGGGAGACAAGTGGGCTGGGCACGGCCCAGGAGGCAACTGGGCCTGGCACGGCACAGGACCGGGCCGACACGGCGGCGCGCAACGGTCACCTGGCGTCCAACGTTCCGAAATTTCAAAAAAAAAAAAAGGGCAAATTACACAATTAGTCCTTCTAACGGCTGGCAGCCATTTTTTGACCCCAGAAATTACATTTTTGCCCCCTCCAACAACTATTTTGTAAGGGTTTTTTAGTCAAAAAAAAAAAAAAAAAAGGCCTTCCCCTATAAATAGGGAGGTCATTTCCACCATTTCTTCACACCAATCTTAGCAATCTCTCCTTCTCTACTAATATATTCTCTCATTTCTTTGAAGCACTCAATATTATTTTCTTCATTCTCAATCAATTCTCAATTACTTTCAAGGCTCGTGATCTGCTCAATTTTTCCTCACACAAATGGCATCAAGAGGAAAGGGAAATGCCTCAAGCTCTTCATCCCGCACCGGTTTGAGGTCATTTTTCCGTGGCCTTTCCCGACCGGCGACCCGTGGGACTCATATCCAACAAACTGACGATGACGAGCAATTCGATATGAGTCAATACGACTTGGGGCTCGACGATCAACTTTCTGATGATGACGTTGAGGAGGTGGAGCCAATGGCAGCAGGGAATGTTGGTGGAGGAGATGGTTCTGAACAAACCCCGACAAGCCATCAAGCCGAACTTCCGCCACAAGGTAAGACGTCGAGGCTCACCGCATGGGTTTGGGAGCATTTTGACCAAGTTTTTTAGAAGGATAGTCATGGAAACGATGTGAGGTTCGCACATTGCAAACATTGCAAGCAAAAGCTCTCGCACAAGAAGAACTCTGGCACAGGAACACTGAGACGTCACATGGAACATAAGCATCCGACTTTATGTCCAGATGCAGCTACTAGTACTGGCGGTCAGACACAACTTGCAAGCAGTGCTGGCGGATCAGGTATTTTTAAATTTAATTAAAAAGATTGTAGAGAAGGCATGGTAGAATGGATGATGTTAACTGAAAAACCATTTACACAATCGGAAGATAGACACATGGAAAAATGGATTACATCATACTTAAACCCTGCTTTTAAAAGAACATCTAGGACTACTGCTAGGAGGGAGGCATTTAAAATTTATGAAGCTGGTAAATCAAACTTACAAGCATACTTCTCTGCTTTTGATCATTCTATCTCATTCACTAGTGACATGTGGACTTCACAACTAGGACAAGATTATTATTGTATAACTGCACATTGGATTGATGATAGTTGGGTCATTCAAAAACGTATCATTGCATTTAAGTGGATGGAGGTCGATCATACTGGTTGGAATATATTCAATGTAATTTCAGAAAATTTAAAAGAATTTTTTTGTCATGACAAGGTTTTTAGCATAACATTTGATAATGCATCAAACAACGATGTAGCGGCTGAAACATTGAAGGAATCACTAGAACCGGTCCGTGATGCCACATTTTTTCATATTAAGTGTGTATGTCATATTTTAAACTTAGCTGTCCAAAAAGGTCTTCAAGTTTTAAGTAATGAAATTACTCCAACTAGGTGGGCAATCCATTATTTTAAGTCAAGGACCAAAGTTTTTAAAGAGTTTAAGCAATATTGTCTAAAAAATGACCTCGATTTTAGTTGGAAACGTTTTAAACTTGATTGCCCTACCCGATGGAACTCGACTTACGAGATGTTGATGGATGCGATGCCATTTGCTGCACACATGACATGTTTTATAAATGTTAGAGAAAAGAAAACGATTTTGAAACAAGAGATGTGAGATAAACTGTCAAAATTGGCTGCTATGCTGCGATATTTTTATGATGTCACTGTTTTTTGCTCCGGTGTATACTATCCCACATCCCACAAAGTTTTAATGCATATGGTCAACATTGCATGGGTTTTTAACCAATAGAAAGATGACGAGTTCTTAAAAGACACAATTAAGGTCATGAAAGATAAATGGATTTTATATTTCAGTACTATACCCCTGATTTACTTACTTGCATCTGTACTAGACCCAACTATAAGAATCACGGGTACGCAACAGTTACTTGAGGGTTGTTATAGTTTCTTAGAAATGACACATATTTTTGTTCAAGCTATAACTGCCTTTATTGATGAGCACTTGCGAGAGTTATTTAAGATTTATGCTAACCGGCATAAGGATAAGGTTACAAACACTACTTCATCTACCATTGGGTCTTCATGATTGTCGGGCTTATTGTCATTCAATCCGGCTGAACAACTCCTCAAACGGCCCTGTGCTGCAGCATCCGGTCTTACTGAAGTGGACGCATACCTTAACTTTGTTTGGGATAATAGTGAGACCGACATTCTAGACTGGTGGAAAGCAAGAAACAACAAATTTCCAATACTCTCCATCATTACCAAAGAAGTTCTAGCTGTTCCCGTTTCAACCGTTGCATCGGAGTCTGCTTTCAGTGCTGGGAAGCGTGTAATTTCAGATAAACGTGCAAGGTTATCACTAGATGCAGTTGAAGTTTGTATATGCAACCGTGATTGGGGTCTTGCAGCTTTAAGATTATAAGACCACAAAAGTTCCGACGAGAAAAACCTCGATGAGATAGATGCTTAAATCCACGACTTGTTCATTATTTACTTACTTTGTATTTGATCTGATTTTGCTGTTTAGCACAGATCGTACCTTTTATTTTACATTTATTTTTGTGGAACGTTTTGCTATTAAGTAATGTAAAGCCCGTTCCATGGTATGTAAGTGCCGTTTGGCTTTAAAATTAATAAAAGTTCACACCGGTGGTGGTGTTTTACTCTTAAAACAAGTAATTTCATTGCAATGTGAAAAACTTTATATGAATATATGGATAAAAGTTTCAAAATATAAGTATCTAACTCTTATAATTTTCATAAATTACAGCTCATGTGGTGTTGATTGTTATTTTCCCAACTAATTAGTATAATATTAGATGTGCACATTCATTATCTACCGGATTAGATAAACAAACAAACCCAAGGCTGAAATTGAAGCAAGTTAGGTCCTGGGTGAGGCTAAAATCAAATGAAAGTGAGTTGATTATTGAGTAAATTAAACTTAACTTGAGATATATATTGAGCCTGGAGATTGTTGAAGCATTAATTAAATAAATTATATATACACAAGACATAAACACTTTAATACTCTAGTTATTTCTTTATATTTCACATCTAGATCTACTCAGTTTAGCAAACTAAAAAAATAAATTTATTTAACATAAAAAGAAAATATCTTGTTAGAATTGAACAAGAACATCAACAATAATAATTATTATTGTAGAAGCGTGAACTAAAGAAAATATATGTAAACAAGTTACAAATACGCTTTAACACCCGAGTTACATCTTTATGTTTCATATTTAAACCAACTGACGTGCTTAGTATAGTTAGGGTCATAAACAAACTGAATGCATAGGAATAGACCACATTCATACTCATTAGTTTAGCATTAAATGAATACGAATAGTAAATGAACACATTTTTTCTTTTTCATGTTCATTCGTTTATAAATAAATGTTTCATGTTTGTTTGTATTTGATCGTTAACCATAATATTGTCATGAACCAAACAAACTGAACTTATCCTTAAATTTCTTTAATTTAACATACTAACAATAATATTTTTATGTTATTTTATTTTAATATCAATTTGAAAAAATATAAAATGAAATTAAACTTAAAATTAAAATCTAAAAATTAAAAATTAAAATTTAAAATTTAAAATTTAACGGGCCAGCTCGGATTCGGCCCAACTCGGCACGGGACCGGGTCAGGCCCGGCATGGACCTGACACGTGTAAACCCGGGTCGTGCCCGGGCCCAATTTCATTAGGACCGGGCCCAGCCGGTCCGGTCCGGTCTGGTCCCGAGCCGGTCCAGCCCACGTTGCACCAGTACGTGCCCTTACCTTTCTCCTGTTGTAACTATCTATTATCTATTATCTATTAATAGATATGAAAGTAGGAAGAATGCAAAATAGTCACTCCATGCTCTCATTTATTTTTGGTTTAATAGTTAGAATGATGCCATTTGGACTTTCACATATACTATTTCATTTTTACCCACATTTATATGACATGTCAATCATACATTTAACCTTATATCCATTTTTTCACAATTAAAACTTACTTAAAATTATTGCCATTTTCCTCCAGCAACTTCCTATAACTAAAGATGGTTTATTTTCGGTGCAATTAATTTATCCTCTTTTTTAAAAATAGATGTTTTTTTGGTTAGTTACACCCACTATTAACCCCATGTTTATTTTCTCCCACTTTCATTTTATGGTGTGGCAGTTATTATCCATATCTCTCCCACTTCTTTACTGCTATTCATCCCATGCAGCAGCGGTAATCCACTAAAATTGACCACGATTGTGTTTGGTTACATTTTGCACATGTATATAAATACATTAACAATGTTAGGTAAAACTTATAACACTTTCATAGGAGAAAAGAAAAAGGCAACAGTTCATTATTTCTTAAGAGAGTTGAAGGCTTGAATCAGCTCTTCACATTTACTGCATCAATTTCCAGCGCCTATAGAAATGAGAGGTTAATATTTTGTTCCATTTTTTTTAACATAGAAATATAACATTAGCAGTCAATATGAGAAAACTTACAATTTTTTTCCCTGGAATGCAGTTGTTCCTCCCTCTAAATCGCAACCTACAGGTGTGAACAGCACAAGTCTTGTGCAATGTTTCCAGAATTTATAAATGTATAGAGTCATAGCAATACACCATGTAACATTTCTCTTCATGCAATTTACAAATTTTTCAACCACCTATTTGAGGACTTCCTACATTCTTTCACTTTTTCAGGCCAAGAAACAAGTAAGACATCTCATGTTTTACGAACTTTATGCAAATTGAATGACCAAACTCAGCTCTAACCACTTTTATGTACTCAAGAAAACAAGTCATGTTCCAACCTCCTCACAAAGACAATCATCAAAGCAACAACAAACAAGTTCTCATTTAATGTACCTTCTAGCTATTAATTAATGTTTCCTCCCATGGTTGGTCTTTTCCTCAAATATATCTCTCTTTTCTGCATCATATGAATTCCCACCATATTTTATTTACTTAGCACATATGCATTACTTTTTTCTAACCCGTATAATCCGTTTTCCAGTTCTAATGGATTGCATAGAGGTTTTCTCTATTGAGTTTGTTAAAACTCTTGACCGCATCTGTGAGAAGTTAAGAAAAGTTAGGCCTACTTATACTACCATCTGTAAGGGAGGAAAAATAAAGTGCAATGTTGACATTGAACTCAAAACAGTGGAGGGGGTAAAGAATTTTGTTAAGGTTTAGGGACCCTTTGCAAAGAATGTTGATGATGCAATAAAGAGAACAGCGGAGGCAGCTTTACGCAAGCTTTCAAGTTTTCATGATTTGTACATTCTTGATGTCAACTTTGAGGCATGTTTGGCTTTGAGGGACAGATTGGAAGAGAAAAAGGATGAGGTCCAGGGGTTGAAGTTTGAGTTGGATTTGGTTAAATTTAACCAAACTTGCCTGCAGGATGCCTTCAAGGATTAGATTGGTGAATTGGAGGCCAGTGGCGGAACTAGGATTTTCGGTTCGGGGGGGCGAGCCCGGAGGAGAGTCGACTAAACCTGGAGGAGAGGGACGGCATCGTGGCGAGGTAAAGCTGGAGATTGGGAGTAATTCGTACTAATTCAAAGATTAGAGTGTAACTCGTACAAGTTGAAAAATTTGAAGGACTAATAGTGCATTTGGGTCATGTTAGAATATCTGTTTAAGACTAGAGGGAATAATTACTCATTTGGTCACTGTTTTATTTAGCACCTACCTTACTGCCCCCCCATCTTCATATTCTTTCAATATTTCCGGGGGCAAAATACATTTCTAGTCCCTAATTTCTTTTGAATTAACCAATTAAGTACCTATATTTAAATTTTTTTCAAAATTTTCAGGGGGCTGCTCCTACGTAGGTCCGCCCTTGTTGGAGGCAAAGGTGGCTGAACTTAAAGAAAGGTTAACCTTCTACAAAGGCTCATATGACTATTTTATTGAAATTGATCCTTCGGAGAATGGGTCTATTCCTAATGATCTCTTTAGTTGAGGGTCATTTTAAGTTTGTTCTTTGCTTTTAAGACTGTTTTGTTTATCACTGCTACTGTTTCCATTTTTTTAATTGCTTTAAAACTCTGTCTTATTATTTCTAACTTATATACTTAACTATTCTCCTACCTGTTAGTGTTAATATGTTTAAGCACTTTTTTATTCCAATTTGTCAACTTAATAATTACGGATTACTAGAGCTGAAGAAATATGAATAAGTTTCTTATTACTCATGAAATACATTAAAAAAAATAACTGACTAAGCATGAATGAGTAAGACAATGTTAAAATATTTTATATATGAGTACCTTTGGTTTTGACATCAATGGAAAATCTGTTTTAATTTCGCAGATATAAGGTCGCTGCCTTAGCCATCCTGTGTGACATTCCACGCTTGATTTGTGTCTCGGTTTACATGGAGTGGGAGAAATAAACATGTCAAATAACACTACAACACATAGGAAATAAAATAGATATATAATAGGGTAAAAGATACACAAGGCAACACGTTTTTACCTTCTTCAAAATATGCTCGCCACCGACGGAGGCGCGTAAAGCGCACGCGCCGTATAGGCAGTAGCACATGCACCGCCGCCAGTCGTGTGACGCCCGTCTCTTACAAATAGAAGCACTTTCCAACGTAACAAACCCAACAAAAGTATAGAATATATATCAAGGGGAAGATAATGTCTGTGAAAGGTTTAAGCTTACCTTAACCAATTTCAAAAAAAGGTTTTTATTTTTCAATAAATTGGTTTCGCAAATGTAGGTAGGGGATAAAAAGCTGGTCGAAATCATGTAAAAACATCGTATGGCAACTTAAAAAAAAAAAAAAAAAAACCCCCCGCGACTTAAAAGTTAGATCTACAAAAAATGATTGCCCTTTTACAAAAATTGTGTTATAGAAATTAAAAGATGATAAAAAGCTCTACCAAACTATGTATTTTTTTTCAAAAAATTTGGGAAAACAAAAAATTGCTAACACGGCGGCGCCGTCGCACGAAAATAGTATAGAAGGCAGAACTTGGTTGGTTCATTCATAGTAACTATGGTGGGTAACCGAGTAGCCGGGAAACTCAAGTAAGCGACGACACACCTAAAAAGACTAAAAATCGGTGACTATTTCTGGGTAGCAGAGAAAGAGGCACGAACGGAAAAGACAGAGAGGCAGGAGTGAGTATTCGGTTATTTCGGTTTGGACCGAATCGAATTGGCCGGTTAAGTCGGTTTTCGGTTTCTGACCATGATAAACCGAATTAACCGAACCATCTAAAAAAACCGATCAAAACCGAACTGAAATATTTCAATTTGGTTCTGTCTGAAACCGAAATAACCGAATTTACAAATATCTTCTTGATAGAAGCTGTATTTTCTTTACGTTTTCATCTTATTTCCCTAAGTAATCTCATCATCCTCACGCACGAAAGAGGAGTGAGGGTTGGGTTGGGTCATCTAGGCAAGAACAATAAGTTTCAGTAGCCTACAAGAGATAATAGAAAGCGGGTCATTAGGAGCCAAAAAATGGTTTTTAAAAATTTTGATTAAGTCAGTAACCGAATTAACCGATTCCTCAAATCGAAACCGAACCGAAACTAAATTTTAAAAATTCAATTTTAACCGAAACTGAACCAAAAAACCGAATTAATTCAGTTTAACAATTTTTTCGGTTTCGGTCAAATAATGCACACCCCTACAGAGAGAAGGAGGAGAGGGGGCGGCTTAACGCCTAAATGTCTTTCCTTAGCTTTTGTTTTTATCATCCTCATAATTACAGCCAAGCCCCCTTTATTTGCTCCATTTTCAATAATCCCCGAATCTCCTTACAGCTTGACACATACACCATATCTTTAACAAAGTCACAAGTCAATCACTCTATCATATGAGACATAAAGGTGGGAACGAGCCGAACTACTTATCAAACGGTTTGGGCTCAAGCTCAGTCTCAATTTTTTTGCTATCGAGCCGAGTTTAACGAGCCTCAAGCCGAGCTTCAAGCCGTAGGATAAGTTCGAATCCTTAATGAGCCGAGCTTCGAGCTGGGCAATGTTTGGCTCGAATCTTTATCGAGCCTAACGAGCATGGTAAAGAAATTAATATAATATAATTTATCTAACCTTCATTCCCTAAAATTTCTACACCCAATTGCATTTGTCATTCATTCTCTTCCCAGAACACCAAGACCCTACATTCCCTTACTCCAAAACAATAACAATCAATAGATCATAGCAAAACGAACTTGATTCGAGCTTTGAGCCAAGCTTCGAGCCTCACTTTTCGAGCTCCTTAAGTTTAAGCCGAATCAATTCTTAAAGAACCGAGCTTTGAGCCTAATAGTGTTCGGGCTCGACTCGGCTCATTTCCGCTCATCAACTGTCATGTACTGGACACAAATACTTTTTGTTTCCTTCCATGTCCAACCATTTAATTTTTTTAATCAATCCAACCATTTAATTTGTTCCGACTCGATACCGAAATTAGTCTTATACGAATTTAAGTTTCAGCCAAATTGTATTGGCATAATTTGTCTAGAACTGAGGCACGTGGTCTTTTTCTCCTGCTTTGTTTCATACATTTCCAAATACAACGTTTGCTCTGCTCTGTTTCAGTACACCAATTTCTAACATTAATTAATTCTCAACAATTTATTTCTAATTTACTTAAATTTTGATTTTCACATCTTCTTCTCCCTTTAAATTTTCCCCTTAACTACAATTATTTCTTCCACATTCCTAATTTTTTTATGCACTATTTTTTTCCCACATTCCTTATTTCTACCTCTTCGTATTTTTAAAAAATTCATCAGTATGTTGCCTCATCTTTCATTTCAACACTTATCGGCTAAATTTTGTTCTTGGCTAATATTAGATCTTTTGCTGGGCCTTCTTGGTTGATGTGTTCAAATGATTCCATCTGAACTTTCGTACCTATTGTTCCTTTTTCACCGAAATACAACTTAAAGTTTTAATATGTGATGTCTTTACCTGTTGTCTATATTACAGAATAGATAATTTTGCACAATCACCCGTCCGTTTAATGGGTTATGAAACTAGTTCCAGTTTATTGCAGTTTCTCTTATTCATTTTTGATATATTATTACTCCATCTAACACATAAGGTTTGTCATTTTATTTTTTTAAATTAAAATTTAAATTAAATATATTTGTATTAATTTATATTATATAAAAAATAAAAATATATATTTAAAAATTAGAGTCTTTAAAGTATTATTATCATATAAAAAATTTAAAAAAATTTATAAATTAATTATTATAAATAATAAAAAAATAATTTTTACGAGACGGAGATAATAATATTCTCTTTTTATTTTTTTTTCGAAGAAACATTATAAGCTCCGTTTCTGATTTGGCTCTCAACAAAATACTATTACTACTTTGATACTGGGCTATAATTTGATTGCGGAAAATGTCTGTCTGACGTCAAAGCTAAACCTCAAATTAAAAATAATATGTTCAATAAAATTCGTGTGACCGTGAATTCATAAATTAAAATTGCTTAATATTTACCCTTTCTACTATAGTTCAAATTTTTTCACTACACCTTTTTTTATTTTCAAAAAAAACTAGAATTATGAAGTAAAACATAAAAATAGAACTGCTATATTTGTATACGGATATTTATTACTTCATTTGATGGCATCAAGAAATGATTTTATCATGGCTTTCTGTCTTCTTCCATTTGATAAAAATGACGTGAAATGTTTTAATATCTAATAATGGCATCGAGAAATTTCTGAAGACATCAATTAAATGGAGTTAAAGAGAAGGTGGGCAGACCTCATTATTACGAATCCGTTGCATTTCTCCCTCCTTCATTCAGGTAAAACCACGATGTCAATAAAATGTGGAACAAAGGGAATAAAAGATTGCGGCTACCGATAATCCATCAAGTGGATAAGCTGCAGTCGAGAGAATATGCCCAATAACCCGGTCCAACCCCATAGACCGGTTAGTTAACAAGCTTTTGCGCGACCGGCCTGGTCCTAAATTAGGAGAAGCTTGGGAGCAACACATGCCCTATCAAAAAGTTGTACTGCCACATTTACTTGCAGATCCAAGCAAGCAGTGACAGAATTTGAATTTTTTGTTCGGAGGGCGGAGCCCAGAAAAGAGTGATGACATTGTGGTAAGGTAAAGCTGAAGATTAAGACTAAATCATACCAATTCAAAAATAAGGAAGTAACTTGTACAAATTGAAAAGGTTAGAGGACTACACCGTTTAGGCTATATTAGAATATCTATTTAAAGCTAGAGGAAATAATTATTTGTTTAGTCTCTACTTTATTTAAAGTTGACCTCACTATCCTCTGATCTTTATATTCCCCCATCATTGAGGGTAGGAATATATATTTAATCCCTAATTTTTTTTAAATTAACTAATTAAGTACCTATTATCTAAACCTTTCCAAAATTTTCGAGGGTCAGCAGCACCCCTACCCCAAGGGTCGTCTGCCACTAGATCCAAGTCCAGATCACGTAACACTAATCATGAAGGAAAACTGGGAGCTGAACAAGTAAATGTGATCATATTAACACAAGTGTCATGCATTGATATTTACAGCCAGGTGATGATACAAAACCCATTGTTGAACATTGAAACCCACAGGGTAAATTTGATTTCTTTTCATTGGTTTTGGCTGTAGTGAGATTGAATGTTAGTAACTACCAATACAAGAAACCTAAAGATCCTGTCCTAGTGGAAAAAAGCAATCAAGCATTGTGTACAAAAGAAAGAGCAGTCCCGTGCCTGTCTATTGGATTCCCTTCACAGTGCACATTAACTAGCAATTCCCACTGCCGCCAGTAAGGATCCCGACAGGGCTTGAGCCTACATGGATATTCTCAAATAATGTCAATTGGCTCTGTCCGGTCCTCAACTGCTAGACGTTCGGAGACATCTGCAAGTGACTTGAGATTGCACTTGATCAGAGCCTCAACAAAATAGCAAGTTTCATCCTTAGTATTCCCTTCTGGCACATCAACAACAAAAGACTCGATCACTAAAGCTCCTGGCCTCCCATCTATGACCTCTGGATGCACAGTAATAATGGATGAATAGTTCTGCAAGTTCAAGTTAAATCAGTTTTGCAAATGGGCTATTTAGTAGTAAACTTGATACTTAAAATGATATTTTCTTAGTTGAAAAAGATAATCTGTTTTAACTGGAAGAATTGAACTAAATGGGGTGTATAATCATGTTTTATCTAGACAGAAAATCCTCCAATCTAAAGTATCAATTAGTCATGTCATATTATCCTAGTTCTCCTAAAAGCAAGATGCTCTTCAATTGTTCAACTACTGCATTCAGTGCTAATCAACTTAGCTTCAGATACACCGACTTTGTTGCACTTCTTGTGAATCAATGTCACTACTAGTGCTACATTTTCTAAAATAGTAAATCCATAGTTCTCTCATCTTAATAATACGAGCAAATATACTGACATATAAAGATCTAGCATCCTGCCCACATCATACATGCCCAAAACGACTTCACTTTCAGTTACAGCAAATTCTTAATCATAGATGGAAACCTACAACTTCCTCCAAAAGGCTGCAGCAGAAGGTTCAAATTTCCTCCCAACCTTTTGTCAACTAACGTGCGAGTGTGTGCAGTCATGCATATAGACATGTATGCTTGTGTCCACATATTTAAATTTGCAGTTTTCATGCATTCCCATCCACGCAAGCCAGACAATAGCTGATAACGAAGTGTAACAAGAAACTGCTATTCTGAAAAAAATAACATATCGATACTCCTAGGACATAGTAAGTCCAGCATGACTATTAGTATTAAGGAGCAGACCAGACCTTCAACCTATGGTCTCCACCAACAATCCTCATGCTCAAGATATGCTCCTTATCATCTAGAATCTCCAACCTTTCTCGGCTAGTTGTGGCAGGAAGTCCTGATTTAACATTCACCTCTCTAACACTTCCTACCTGAAGATCACCCTGCACAATGCACCTGCTGACAAATGGTTTATACCTCTGTGGCTGATCAAACCTCCTCACTAAGGACCAAACCTACTCATAGAAAATAACCAGAATCATAAACTAATAAGAAGGTCATTTACATATTACACTCACTTGTAACAGCAAAACGCTCAAGCAATTGCATTGGTACTGGCAACAGCCAATAGGGGCATACATACTCCAACATACGCTACCTTTCCATCAATTTAGCAAAAGTAAAATAAAAAAACTTGATTCTCTCTTATTCTATTTTAATTAAGTGCTGACAAGCAGAACATGCGATTGTACAATGACATGAAGTGCAGAGGGAGGATTTGAGTCATTGAAATAAACTTCTCAAATAACTTCAGAATCGACTTAGCTATGAAGCGATGAGCAAAGCCGAAGCCTAAATGTCTTGTTAGCAGTACAAAATATCGTCATTTTTTAATCATAAAATCACGATAGTTCAACTCACAGAATATCTCCCACAAATCCACCATCAAGCTCTTGGTATAGATTGATTTCATTCCAAGTCAGATGCAAAAACATCAAATAATTCAGGAAAAAATATCATCTTAAATTCGATCTGAACAACTATTTATAGCAGCATAAATGCGACCATAATCACACCGCCTAACACTCCCAGATCTATACACAGATCTCTAATTTTGTTTTTCCAATCAACCTAAAACGAAAATCAATCGATACAAGAGCAAACGAATCCAATCTAATGTGAATCTATAAAAATATATAAATAACTTACAAGGTGAACGGGTGCTTTAATACGTTTAGCGAGCGAAGAGCTGCACTGGTTCTCCCGAACGTCGCGCTTGTGGTGGCGCTTGACATATTCCTCCATTTTCCCGTTCATGCAGACATAATCGCCGGTCACCATCGGGGGAGGATTGACCGAAACCCTAAACGGTCCGAAAACCCGCCGATGAGGGTATAGGTGATCGGGGCGGCCTATAGGGGACCCAAAAGCAGAGCCAGGACCAGGAGCTAATGGTCCGTTAAGACTTCACAACTGCGCCAGAAAATAAAACAATGCCACAAGGTTTGGATCGATTCGAATGGCTAGTGCCATAGGACCATAGGTTTTGTTCTTTATGATTATTTTGAATTTTGTTTTTCTTTTTGGTACACGAGTATTTTAAATTTAATAATCTAGGTCCATAAAAAAGGTTTGTATGTCTAGGTCTCTGCTAGATTTTGTCTTTCGTGTGAAAGGGGTCATCGAGTGTAGGGCGTGAGTCTGTCCCGTTTTGGAGACTTGTAAAGATTGGTGATCGACCGCATTTATCGAAAACTTGGAGGATTCATGGAGGCAGTTCTCATTGACGAAGGAAGAGTAGGTGGTGCAGGAGGGGGAAGTGGGATCAGAGAAGGGCTGCGCCAATGAGAACTTTTTTCCTAGTGGGCTCGCTATGGTCGAACAGCCCTTTTAACAATCAAGCATTGTTCACCACGATGAGGTCAATTTGGTGACTTGTTAAGGGCGTGGAGATGGGTGTTATCAACGACAATCGATTCATTTTTACCTTTCATGCTTGCAATGATATAGATCAAGTTCTGGAGGTTGTTTGCCCTGGTTCTTGGATCAACATGTGCTACCCTTGAAGGAGATTTCGCATGTGGAGTAGCTTGTCCAAACTCTCTCAAACAAAGTAGTTTTTCTAGATCTAAATGTATGATCTACTGATGGGAGTAATGAGTAATAAAATTGTGGAACAACTAGGAGCTCAATTAAGGAAGGTTATCTAGGTGGGTTGCAGGAAAAAAAAGGGAAATTTGGGGACGTTATGTGCGAATGTAGGTGGGGATAGATGTGCACTGTCCCTTTTGCATAGGGTTTTATTCAAACTGAAAGGCTATGACCAAATGTTTGTGAGATTCAAGTATGAAAAGCTCCAGCTGTTTTGCTTTAAGTGTGGGAAGTTAAGGTCTGTGGACTGAAATTATGAAAACCAGGGGGATTTAGGCTTATCAAACCAATATGCAGATTTCATGCATGCTTTCCCATTGAATAGTCGAGCTAGGAGGATGTCGTATAAGAGGATGGGCTTGGAGAAGGTGTGGGAAACTTTGTTTTCTGAAGATGGTTTGACAGGTAGTACGAATGAAGAAGTGGCGGAAAAAAAAGGTTCCTCAGCATGTTGAAAGCTATAGTTATAGGTGATCGGGGAAACTGTTCAATCTCAGGAGGAAATTGTGAAGGAAACATGGTTTTTTGAACCCTAAGAGGAGCAAAGGGAGGTCATCATGGAAAATATGCAAGGGGGAAATCCACGCAATGAAGCCCTATGCACTTAGTGAAAGTAGATGGAGGGGTACAAGTATAAGCACTTGGAAGAGAAAGCACGGTATGAGGGCCCCTAAAAGGAGTAGGAACAAAATGTTGAGAGTGGTACCCAAAAGTGAGGAGGACTAGATGTGATGAAAGTGGATTCAACATCATGTAAGAGGTAAGGCGTTTTACAAAAAAAATTTACATTTATAGAGGCTATTGAGCAGCCCCATTGGGAGCCATGATGATCTTATTTTATAAACTTTCATGGTTTGGGGAATCCACAATCAATTTGAAAGTTATCAAACCTCCTCCAAAGAGAGAAGCTGATGTCGATGTGCTTGTGTGAAACATGGCTCTCTTCGGGGAATAGTGGAGTAGGTGAAGTGGGATTGTGATTTTCAGCATATGTTCACGGTAAGCAGTATGGAAAAGTTGGGGCGTAAGCGTTTATGTGGAATAAAGAGGTCGATTTGAGATTGCTTAGCTTCTTTAAACACCAAATTAATATAGAAGTGGAAATTCAAGGAAAGATGTTGAAATGGAGGGTTACAGGAGTCTACAGTGATGTAGATAAAAGGTATAGACATGTTACTTGGTCTTTGTTAAAGGAATTGAACTCTCGCGGTACTTAGCCTTAGTTGTGTGCTGGAGACTTTAATGAAATTCTGGATTCATCTAAAAAGCATAGAGGGGAACCGAGGTTTGACCAACAAATAAAAGATTGTATGCATGCACTTCAGTTTTGTGGACTTTTAAACTTGGGCTATTTAGGACCACAATTTACATGGTCATGAGTTTGCAATGGATGGGAAATGATTTGGTGTCGGCTGGATAGGGCGGGCCAACAGAGGTGCCTGAAGTGGTGCATAATCATATAAGACATGTACAGGCACCTTTAAAGGTTTGGAATAAGCAATCCTTCAGACATGTGAAATGACAGAAGAAGGAGTTATTAACCCTGAATTGAGGTTAACAAGTCCCAACTTGATAAAGTTCAATTTGAGCACTTATAGGGGATAAAGAGAACCCTGAATGAAGTCACACACCATAAGAAGATTATGTGGAAGCAACATTTCTCGAGTTGTGTGGTTGAAAGAAAGGGATAAAAATTTTGTTTTCTACCATGCATATACATCAGGGAGGTTAGATCCCCTTGCAGGCTTATGGTAGATAAGCATATTCTAGGCCACTTGCACTGCACATCACAACTCCACTCTAAATTTGACGGTAAATACAAGGGTATGACCCCTTCAAGGTTCTGCCATAAGTAGTAAAGTCTCCTTTCGTTAATCATCATTGCTTTTTTTTATAGTTGAACTAGTGGATTGATGATGATCATATATGATGATTGGTTGGTATTGTAGCTTTTTATTTTGTTTGTTTTATTTTTCTAGGTTAAGCATGTTAGGGACTAGCATTTTTTTAAGTTTGGAGGAGTTTGATAAGTGCATAATATGACAATCAAAGTAGTTAACTTTTTAACAACTTTGATCGTTGATTTATATTATTCTGAGCCATATTTCTTAGTTTTTTTCACTTTGTTCTCTCTTTATGTAGATTGGGAAAGTATCATGGATGAGTCAGAACAAAACAAGCTCGAGTAGAGCAAAATTTAAGCGACAACAGGTCAACTCATCTTGAAGATTGTGGCCCTCAGGCTTTTTTTTCACTTTTTTATGACACGGCACCACTACTCTCAGATTTTGTGGCCCCTACCCTCATATTTGAATTCTAGCTCACTATTGGTTGAGGGATTTTATCCAAAGTGTTAGGTGAGACAAAGACAAGATTTTTGACAAACTTTGGGCTAAGAAATTGCTAGAACTTTGGCTAGGTTTTTATTTTCTAGGAGCATACTCTTCTTTTCTTTATCTCTTGGAGCTACCGATGAAGACCTGGCTTAAAGCTTGTTTAAAGGTGCCAAAGTTATTCTTGGAGTCTAAGGAGACTTGAGTTTTTAAAGGTTTTCATTAGTTCTTTCTTCCTTTTTCTTTCTTGTGTTTCTTTATGTTTAGCTTGAATTATAACAAGATGTTTATGGCTATAATGGACAAGGAGTAGAATCTTGTACCTCTCTAGGATGAACCTCTTGATACTTGCTATTTAATGTTGAATTGAGGTTTCCTCTGGGTATTAAATCTCCTATGTTGTCTATTCTTGTGATTGAAGTATGTGCGTTGATTGACCACTTCACACAACCTATAATCTCAGCTTTATTCTTAAGATAAAAATAGAGCAGGTGAAAATGAAGAATAGAGCATGATGGGCATGGGTGATTAGAGGCAATCATTCAACTTATTAGGTGTTGAAATGAGATTAAGTCTTAATCCATCTTAGATTAAAGTATGGGCTAGAGAGAAGCCATAGTTAATACTAGATGAGCAAAACTTGGCCTTGAGAAAAAAAGTTTTTGAAGATTGAATCTTTACACCATATAGAAAGTTAGTACCCTTAGTGTCTCAATTAACTTAAGTAACAAGTTAAATAGTAAAATCCTAAAAAAATAATTTTCTTAATCAAGTTACTTCAATCTTAGTTAGAGTTCGTTAGTTCTAACTTGCATTTCCACTATTTTTCATATAAATCTTTATTAGCGGTACTTGTTCTCCATCGCAACCCTAGAACTCATCTAGTTTAGTTGTGAATTTAGCACTTATTCTCCCCACTATTTTGCATTTAAATCTCTATTAGTGGTACTTGTTCTCCATCACAACCCTATAACTCATCTAGTTTAGTTGCGAATTTAGCACTTATTCTCCATTACTACTGACACGACTCCTCATGGACCTGCCCAGGAAGCGTATAGGAACTTGTCCCACGCTAGTTACAATTAGCTAACTGATTACGTGTGCACTAGTTAAAACCTTCATACTTCTAGTTGTTTAATCTTATTATGCAATCATGCATGAATTTATGCTTTAACTTAATTAATAAAGTAAAGAAACAATACTTAAAACGTCGCCATGGCATAATTTAATAAAACAATATCAAAACTGTCAAAGCATTCAAAGTAATTAAGTGGAATTAACTACACATAATCAATTGTGTGCAAGCATTAATAAGAGTAGACTATGCTCGCACCCAATAGCGACTCTAGAGTAACATTACTCAACATGACCATTGGAGGCAAACTAGTGCATTAAAACTATACACTGCATGACTGTACTGAGATCTGAGACTAAGCTTCCACCTTAGAGCAAACTCCCAGTGGCAAGCTTCGTAAGCCCTCCCTTGTGTTTCACTAGCCTTTGTAGGCCAAAAAGATAACTGTAGTTAGTACCATAACTTAACCAACAAGCACCCTATAAACTAGAATCATGAAGATTCAAATAAACTAAATACCTGCTCACAAGCCTAGCTCAACAACCCTCAACGGTTACTGGCTTAACGACGCCTAAATCTGCACAACAAAAAGTAAGGGAGTGAGAATCAAAGATTCTCAGTAAGGGGTATTCAATGTACCTGCAAGAAAATCCTGACGACTCCACATATACAAGGATATGAAACTTGCTGCACGCCCTTACAGCCTAAGGGTATGATATATGTACATATAACTAGGTCCCTTAAGACCTCTCCTCATCCTAGTCCTCCTCACGGGGCGTCACTCCGTGCTAGCGAGTTCTGGCTACTAACTCGCTCCTAGCAAGCCGTAGCTTACTGACTGACACAATAATGTAGTCTTCCCTTAGTTATTGTTATGTAGGTGAACATGGTGGACGCTCCTCGCTGCGCTGTAAGAAATCCAGTGGGTGTACTAGGCCTCCACATGGTGCCTCAAGTCCTTATACTTGACTAGGTCACTTGTGTACTAAGCCTCCACCCAATTAACCTACCAAGGATGCACTAGGCTTTCACTTGTACCTCAAAGCACGGCTTGGCTAGGCAACAAGTGCACTAAGCCTTCATCCATGGTACTCCCCTATCCACCATTAGTTGGTTCATACTAGTGGTGTGGTAATGATCATGGGTGGATTCATGTACTAGGTTCTTCGGGATCTCAACTAGGTGCACTAAGGTTTCACCTTGCAACCTCGTGGCTAACGGCACGGCTAGGTCGCCAAGGGTTCTAAACCTTTCAGCCATGAGACCTTGTAGACTAGGTGCACTAAGGTTTCCACATTGAAGCCTCAAATCCAAATTCTTAAGTATGCTTCTAATGGTACTAAACTTTGCACCCACTTATGGTGCTCTATTGTGGCCATAATTTTCTTTAAAATTTGCCTTAACTTTGAGTTAAAACAACTTTAAAAATGAGCCATTTTAAGTGTTTTTAAAACATGGAGGTGATAGTACTCCCTCTTAGCTTCGTGTGGAATCTTAAATCACCTTAATCGGACACCCGAGCGAAAAGTTATGCTGAAAACAAAATCGAGTGTCAAATGCTGTTTTGGTGACACGTCGCCACAGTTGTCGATGTTCTGCCAATTTCTGAGGTCTTGGCGACGCATCGTGGGAACTCATAAAATGCCCATAAAATCTCCGGTTTTGCTGCTATGAACTTTGAACATTCTCCAAACATATCAAACATGCATGGATAGCCTTCAAACTTCACTTACGTGTAGTACACGTTGCATAGACCACAATAAACCATCACAAGCCTTCCTATGATGCATTATAACATCATTCTAATCAAGCCAAACACACTAGTCCACCATGATCAAACCAAACCACTAACTAATACTATTGCTAAAACTACTTGATTTCTTCAAGCAAACTCTATCCAATAGCATTAATGAAGCTTGAAAACATAATTCCCTTACCTCAACTCCAAGTAACAAGCAAGAATCAATCTTTTTTCCAATCAACTAAGCTCACCAAAGTATCACATAAGTTCCAATAAAAAACATAGACACTAAACATCAAAACCTTGCTTTCTAACCAAAACCCAAGCTTCTAAACATCTAACAAACAAGAATTCATCAAGAACTCAAGTGTTACCTAGCATCAAAAACAGGGGATAGTGGAAAACTTGGTTACAGGCTCCAAAAACTTGAAATCGTGCTTGAAACAAGCTTTCCATAGCTTGTATATCCTTGGTGGCCTCCATTTCCATAAAAACTCTTGATTTTGAGGTTGAATTGATGGAGAATTGGTAGAGAGAATGGGGAGCTCGGGTTGAATCGTGAAAATGGAAGCCCTCCCCTTTCTTTACCAACTTATAGGTTCATTTAACCCCAAGCCACCAAACTACTTAAAAAGTTACAATTAAGTCCCTTAATTTTGGTAACCTAGTCATTCTTGATTAATTCTTGTTTATTTTTCACGTTTGGTGTTAAGGTTGAAAGTTAAGTTATAAAAATTCATATTAAAACACTCGGGACTTATCTCGGCTATTCAGGATTTGAAATTACTATTTTGCCCCTGAACCTCATTTAGTGCCTTTACTTCTTCAGAACTTAGTGAACTTTGATAAACTTGCCTATTCTTGCTATGTAAACTTGAAATTAGGTTCCCAACTAGCTTTCCACTAGGACAGCTATAACAACTACCCTATAACCTATGCTTACCACTTGTACACAATATACTGTGCACTTGTGGGTAAACCGGGGTTTATAAATTTAAAGCTCTTGTGCTCATAACATTAGCATTTTCATAAGCTAAACAAGTTTTAAGACTAATAAAGTTGACAATTTTAATATTATAGGACTCATTTGGCAATTCAACTAATTTTAATAGTCACTTGGAAAAATTGAAAAATTTATAGGATTGAGATGCCATTTCACCCTATTTTGGCGAAAACTATGTATATTTTAATAAGTTCAAAAATCCGTCTAAAACATATGCAATATAGCAAACTTGATCAAAAATACTTTTAATACCTATTGTTTGATAAGAAAAGAAAGATAGCTTACCAATTAGGATTTTTTTTATTTCACATTGGAGATTTTTTACTAAGGTTTGCTTTCTTTTGATTTTTTTAATCAATCCATGATCTACTACATTAAAAAACTCAAAATAGTATAGTACCAAAACAAAAAAAAAAATTATGCTGCCTTTTGATTATGTTAAAAGGCAATAAAAATGTATATGAATTGCAAGCCACCTAAAAATAGAAACTGCATAAAGAATACAGTTTTTTTTTTGTACCTATAGTCTAAATTATTAAAGAACAACTAAATAATTTGAAAAAAAAAACTATGAAACAAAGAAAAATTTTCGAGGTTTCCATGGTCACATGTTCCATAAAACAAACATAAAACAAACCATGGGGAAAACATTTTGAAATATTCAAAAGCAAACCAAACATCAAATAAAGGAAAAGATAAGAAAGCTAGGTGAAATGACCAAGCACAAGAGACACTATGTTTCAAAAGATAAATAAGCTATGTTTCAAAAATAGAAATTACTTCGTTAGGTGAAATGACAAAGTGCAAGGGACATTGGCTCCGACCACCTACTTGTCTCGAGTTCAAGCACTCCCTTTCCCTTTATTTGTATCATAATTCTTCTTGTAAATTCTAGGAATCAGAAAAAAAAAGAAAATTACCCATAAAAAAATTGAATGATTGAAGATTAATAGATAGAAATTTTAGGGTAAAGGGGCAAATCCGCTACTAAGATTTTTGAAATAGCTGGATCACCTACTATAGTTTTTTTCAAGTTAAATCACCCATTAACATTACATTATCAACAAATATTAGCCACTGTTGTCACTTTTGTCCAGCTGTACAATGATTTGAAATATTTTTTATGATGTAGTGATAGACACGACACGTATACATGAGTGTTCTGAAAAAATGAAAGTGTGAGTGCTTAAAACACTTAAATGAGAAATTTTGGAGGGCCAAGTGGATAGTTTTACAAAATAAGTACTAGGAGAAAACTCTGTTGCGAGACTAGTGCGATTTTCTCTATGGGTTCGCCGAATGATGAGAAAAACCATCGACCTTATGAAACAGTGAAAGTGTAAAGGTTAAACATGAGGCAGTGGTGACAAAGCAATCTTTTCGGATCTTCGCACTACTTTTCTTCTAATTTAATTGAACCCCAAACAACAAAACTGCTAAGAGAGGTAAAGGAGGAGGAAATCATGCAGTTGTGTCTCTTTTTCAACCACTCTATCTATTTCCACTTTTGATTATACCAAAATGGTGGGGATTATTTTGTTTGTGCTATTATAATAGGCTTAGGAAAGGTCTACTACCGAAGATTGAAAACTTATCCGAGCTAGTCAGGTTGGTTGATGTTAGTTGTAAGCTGATTGGCACAATGAGTTTCACGGAGCTTCATGATGAGGTTTTGAACTTCATTATTGACCTGTCAGAACTCAAGGTTCTTCAACTTTGGGAAAACAATTTTACCAGATGAATTCCTCAAAAGCTGAGCTTAATCTAAGTAATTTGGAGTTTGATTGTGCGAACGAATTTGGGTCAGGTTAAATGAGGACGATTTTTTAATCTTCTTTTATATAGTTAAAATATGAAAATGATGGTTGTTCTACTTTGTTTTTTAGTTAGGGATTAGTGTGCATAAGAGCATATAGTTCAATGAAGAATTATATAATTTTTCATTTCAATTAGTCATGTCATCACTATCCTTGATGGAATATTTCATAACTTGCAGTATATTCCAGCCATTAACACTAACAATGGCTATTTTGTCCTGAATCACAATCATTAGTGACAAATATTCTCACCAACAAAATCATTAATGGGCGATTTAACTGTAAAAAAAATAATAGCGAGTGATATCCATTACCATAGAAAATTATGTGAGGGGTTTAGCCTTTTTGTTGAAGTTTTAGCGTAGGAGTAGGGTGGATAAAAACAAAGTGACAGCTAGTAAGATTAGAAATCAAATATATGTCGCTAGCTTGGATACTGGCACAAGCATACTTTGTTACATCTAAAAGGATAATGTAAGGCAAATAAGCTTCACGCATGCATGTATCGTTCAGATGCGGGCTCATCAGGACAATGTCTACAATTTGTTGTAGCTTGTCATGTTCAATTTTTCACTTGTACAAGAGTTCCTTCTTCTTAGCCATAAGAGAGTGGGGTTGGTTGTATGAAAATATATATACTGTGGTTATTATTATAAATATTTTTGGCAAAAGATTATATATCTGCTGTTCTACATTACATATTTAAATTATGCTGATGTATATTGCATTTTCAAATTATTCAAAATACACAAGTAATATTTTTTTGTTGGCTCCTGTACATTTTTTTTTTGGTAATGTGTTGTATTAACAAGAGGGTAAATTACATGTGTTACCCCGCACATTTAATTATTGTTTCTGTGCTAACTCTAACTTTCACTTTACTCATAGCATATTTCTAACGTGATTAAAATTTTTCATTTTGAACCTTTTTGTGATGGAAGTCGTTAATTCATCTGAAAAAAGACACATCAGCATATTATTGTAGGGAAAAATCATAATTTTAACTTCTGAAAATCTTCCCTGTAATAAATAATCTTTAAAACTTTGAAACGTCCCTCACCTGCTGCTAACTGCTAACACATTTGAAACTTATACAAGATTTTTCTAGCATTATATGTTTATATTTTTCTGTATGTTCTCAAAGAAATTTGTACATCTAAACATAGTTAAAAACTAAAAAATTCATAAAATAAAATAAAGTATATGATAATTTACCTTAAATTATGACCTTATTTTGTGGTAAAAGTTGTATTTTAACTATAAATATACTAATTTTAGAGAGATGCAGAATTGCAGAGAAAGTTGGTAGAATTAGTTAAATCTGTATCCAGAAATATTTTGAATAGGATTAGATTCGGATAACGGTATTTGGGGAGCATGAGCGAGTAACGAGTGGGATAAATTCTGGCATCGTAAACCAGTACGTCCGCGTGAAAGAACCAGATTGGAATGGTATGGGCTCAGACACTATTAATTGGCGTCATGGGCCGAGGACAGCCCGATCAGAAGGCCCAACAGATTGGAATGGTATGGGCTCGGACACTATTAATCGGCGTCATTGGCCGCGGACAGCCCGATCAAAAGGCCCACAGTTTCCCGCCGAAACACTTGCTAAAGAGTCCGAACTTGCCTTAAGCACCGCGCGTTTTCCCGCGCCCCAATTCAAGGTTGCCCTTTCCTCTCTGTTCTGTAAGCTCCAACCGCTTCTAATCGGACTCGTTTTCCGCTAATCGAAGTCACTGTCGCTCAAAGTTTCTTCTTCTTTCGTTTGCAGTAGTTCTTACATATCTCCTTAGCTTTGACGGATTTTGGTCTGGAAGATCCCCGCCGTCTCGGGGATGACGAAGGATGAATTTGGGAGCACGGGAGACGAAATGCAGATCGATAGGTCGGAAGACAAGAGAGCAGATTTGATTCCGCAAGGTTTCAATGCTAATCTTCTGGGAATTTACTACAGTAAGTTACGCGCCCATAAAAATTTGCTTTCCTTTTACCTAGCTTTGCAAAGTAGGGTTTTCACTTTTGATCACTCCTCATTCTAGTGGAGATTCATCTTCCTTAGCTTTTGTTTTTCTTTTTTAAGTCTAAAGTAGTAGCATGTTCATTGGGCAGGAAGGCTATTCCCTCATGCTGATATCTTTAAGTGGATGTCATATGGAAACGGTACTTTTCACCTTCCTAAATTTTTCTAATTGCTGGTTCAAGAAGGTCTATACCCTTAAGAAGCTGATACTTGTTTCCCCATGCGTTTTTTCTGCAGATGGCAAGCATCCTGGTTGCGATAAGTCATACTTAGGTCGAAGGGAAATTGCATTCACTTTGGATGGCTATTTGAATCGATATCAGTGTTTCAACAGTGCGTCAGAACTCGAAAATGCCATCAATGGGAAGTGTCCCTCCAAAATAGATATTGGCCCTGTATACAGCGTTGATGTAAGATTGACATGCTTAACTTTTATAACCATTTTCATTGCCTTCATTTTATTCAAGGTACCATCTTGTAGTTGAGAGATCATCAGGTATTCTACAGTCATAGCATATGAGGCATGTCTAAGCTAAAGTTTTACTTTTATGATTCTATATCATGACTTAGTACATCAGCACTTTGTGTTACAGTACTTGGAGGAGAAGAAAAAAAGAGATCTACATATTCTGCTTGCGTAGTTGCTAAAGATGTTTTTTCGGACTGCCTATGCAGCCTGCTAAGAGGAATGCCTTCAAGCACGGTGGTGAAAATGTCTTCATTCCAGTGGAGAGGGAGCTGATCTTTGACATAGTAAGCTACTTCGCTCTTACACCAACCAACACTGTACTCTTGTCTGCAAGTACCCGAGTTAGTTGACATGCTGGGTTGACATGTTTCTTTTCCCAGGATATAACAGATTATGATGATATTAGATTTTGCTGCTCTGGTGCTGATGTTTGTTTAGACTGCTGGCCTCTAATGACTGTTGCTATCAAAGTCATTGATACTACCTTGAGAGGTGAAATACTCTTGCAGTAAGATTCCAGTTCTTTCATAAAAGTCAGGGCATCCTCTAGTAGTTAGTTCAGTTCTGCATCTCAGCATGCTTTTTGTCACTTACTATTTCAAAATCGTCAAGTAAAGTTGCATCTTTCTAGAAAGGAACTTCCATTCTCTTCAATGATGTAGTACTTTTGTTAGAAGTATCCAGTTCCAAACTTCAACTAATGTGTTCCTTTTCTTTTTCATGCTGAAATATATGTCTTGAGTCTCAAAATCAATCATTGATTTCTATAATGCAGATGATTTTGGTTTTGAACACATTCTCTGGGTATATAGTGGTCGGCGTGGTGTGCATTGTTGGGTTTCCGATGGAAAAGCCAGAAGGTGATGCAGTAGGCTACTCAATTTGTTACATAGTTTATTTGCTTTAATCATATCATTCAACTTAAAGAAGAAAAAAGAAACTAAAATTCTGCCATCATTTCTGCAGGTTAACTGATGAGCAAAGGGCAGCTATAGCTGACTATTTTCGTGTATACAAGGTAATAGGCTGTTGCTTATAGTTGCATTCACTGTTGTACTATATTCTTCTAAATCATATGGTTGTTGATTGATTCTTCAAACTTTCCAGGGTAATGAAAATACTAACAAAAAGATATCGTTGCATGGTCCAGTTCTTCATCCCTTCCTTGCGTAAGTTCTGCTGCTTATTTACACTTTCATGATATTATTTTGTCCTCTTCATCTGTCTTAATAGATTTTGTAATTTGCAGGAGATCCTATACTGAAGTTCTGAAAGAATTCTTTGAGGAAAAGTGGCTTTTCAATCAAAAGCTATTTTCAATTGAGGACAGATATGAGAAGATTTTCGAAATGATTCCTGATACAAGTATGGTTCTTGATAGTAGATATATCTCACTTTTTGTCCAGCTTGTGATCAATGCCCTTTTGCTATAATTTTGTAGCTGTTGTGTCTGAGCTACGTGCAAAGTGGCAGGAGAAGAAGCAATATTTGAAAGAAGATATTGATAGACTTCGTTGGGATCAACTGAAACAAAAGTTGCAATCAGGAAAACACAAGGTATGCAGTAACCTGCAAAAATACCTTATGCCACAACTTCCTTTCTCACTAAAACATGTGGTGTCGACAATGAATATTGATACATCTTCTGGCATGGTTTGATCTAATTTGGCAACTTCCCTTCATTGGCCATGGACCTGCTAACAACAGCCCCTTCCTGATTCCTTGATTCATATGTTAGGGATTAAAATGACATTGGATGATGTTGTTTTAGAATTCTATCATCAAGCACATTGCTAAGAATTGTAACCTGGAATGTGGAAGATTCTGATACCTTTCCTTTTATTATTATTAATATATATTTTTATTTTATTTTGTCTTTTGTGGACGGTATGTCAGCATTGTTTAGCCCCTAAAATTCATGCCTATTTTACTGAAGTGCATGCCATCTCCTAGGTTGTTGTCATTTTGGTGATTTCTAATTTTAGTTAGTTGAACTTTATTCCTTTTCACAGGGACAAGGTTTGCGTAGATGTGTTGAGGAGATTGTTTTTTCTTATACATATCCTAGGCTTGATATGGAGGTCTGTGAGTTATTTGATTCTTTTTTGTTGATTTGTTCTCCTCAATTCTTAAGCAGATTATTGTTATTTTATGTGTAAGTAAACTTTTTGATAAAATGACGAATGCTTAGATGTATCATATTGAGGCTGAGGTTTTTCTGATTTATCTTGTATTAGGTTTCAAAACACATGAACCATCTGCTGAAGGCACCATTCTGTGTACATCCACAAACAGGCAAGTTCATCAAATTTGTTTGGGCTTATCAAATTGATTTTTTTTTTCTTGCAAAATATCTGAACAGTTTGTCATGGCACCCATAAAGCTCAATGGGTTTTCTCAGCAATGGAAAGCAGTTTGCTAAATCCTGCTTGAAGGACCATAGCTTTCAAAGGTTTAAGAACTAACAGTCTGCAATATAAACCGATGTTTGAGAGCTGGGTTTATGTATGTTATTGATTTTCTCATGTTTGCTTTTAGAGTGTACTGCTCAAGAGAATTGACCTTTTTTTCTGTCCAGGTCGTGTTTGCATACCAATTGACCCGAGCTGCTGTGAAGAGTTTGATCCAACTACGGTGCCAACACTTTCTCAGGTAAGCAGGTTAAACTTGTATCTTCTGCTGACTAGAGGTAAGGAAATAGTCTCTAGTTTCCTGCTAAAATCCATGATCAGTTCTGTAACAGAGGATAAAGAGATGATGTCTGAATGTTTACATCCTAATTCCTGCATTACTTGCATCAGTAATCTTTAAGATACTTCTCACTAGATCAAAATGTTGACTTATGGAGAGAATCTCCTTAAGAATATAAATTTGGTGGTATTGACCTCGCAGCTGATAGGAGAACTAAACTCGGAAGGATTGAGGCAAGATACTGAGAAAGGTAAATGTTATTGTTTCCTGGTTTTTCCTTCTAGATTATTATTATTTTTTTTTATGCGTCAGCTATTAATTACTAGCAGCAACTGGCTGAGAAGTGAAAGCTGGTTACTTGATCCCTGGGAAATTAAATCCTAGTTCTAACTATTCACCCTTGGGAAATTAAATCCATCTTGGCTTCCAAATGGGATGTTAAGTGTTTTGATGCCGGAAGACCTTTAATTGTGTTAGGAATAAGAATTCATGGATGTTGAAAATAATAGAACCCTGATGAAAGAGGGGACATGTCAGAAAACTATACCTGAACGGTAAACTTCTGTGCTGAGGAGGGCCACTAGAGTTCTCATTTTTGCTGATGAGAACTCCTCTTCTAATAATATATGTCTATATTCTGTAATGCATGTAGATTGAAGTCCAATTTGTGCTGACTTTTATGCGTTCTTATTTCAGAATGGGATAGAACATCCCTTGGAAAGTCGATCACATTTTTCAGGTCATCCTTCTTGCAGCCTCTGCTTAAATCTTGCAAGGTATTTTCCATGCTTTATGCCCTATAGCACGTTGAACTTCAAAATCCTGTTACCTGTGAATCAAATGGGCATTTGTAACATTAATTTTTATTTTTTGTTAGCTTAGCTTCCCTGGCTTCAAACAGGGTATATTTCGCTTCAGCTCTAATTTTTTCTGAGCCTAGTTACACAAGGCAGCATAACTTGGCTCTATTGCCTTTTAGTTTGGCGGGAAATTAAAACTGGGGTTTGCCTCCGTGTACTTTACAAGTTCAATGCTGTTTGAGAAATGGAATCCTGGTCATTTTGATAACTGGAAGGATTTTGAGAGGACCTAGTTATGATTCCTATCCAATCTACTAGAGCATGATTCTCAGTTAAAAGCCCCATTCCATTGGCAAAACTGACCCTAGTACGTTGTCCATAAATGATGCAGGAGGAGATTGAAAGTTTGTACAATTCCAAAGTTCAGCAGACCAAAAATTCTCTTAGTTGGTAGAATGAATATGATCGAAGTTATTTCGTGTCCTGGTAACCAGTTTGAAGTCGTAAGCTTGTATTTCTTGGTGTTGGGTTGTATAATTTTATAATCCCAATTTTTCCGGGTCCATCTGCATCACACTGCATCTTGATGGGCATCAACCTTTAGAAAATCACTGTATTTATTACTAATAGTACTTATCAAGTGCTGTAAATTGATTGGAAATTATATCACACTTTTCTATTTTGGTTGTTTGCTCTTTAATTTTTACGTCTTTTCTTTTTCCTTTTATAGGCACTCCCTACATTTCAAAATATGCCACTTTTACATGTAAAGCTTATGGATATTGATATGTATAGGTATATTATATACTATTCTTTTTCAAAATTATCTTTGACTAGTAACACTAATTTTGAATCCTTAAGAAAATTTAGACACAATTTCACTAATTTTGGATGAAAATTTCACAATTGTGTGGCGATGTACATCTTTTCTGTCTATCTTTATCCCGTCTCTTTGTCAAACAATTGAAGCACAGAATTAATAGTGGCACAAAAGTATGTTCGTGGAAGTAAGCGGGATGTGGAAGGTGTCGTGGCAGCTGATGAACGCAGTCCGCAAAAACGGAGACGCTTTCCAGCTCTATCTAATCTCATCTGCATCAACCTGTCGCTATACCCAGGACCACTCTATGCCCGTCTTTCTCTTGCTGCTTTAAAGAGGGGGGCATGGGATGGGAGATAAGTCTAATAAAGTGGCTGTGTTCACTTTCACCAGCATTAATACAGGTATTTTCCTTCACAAATGGCTACGCAAACTCAAATCATTCTACTCCTATATGTTAGGATGATTGTTGAATTCTTTAAGGACTTAAATTTTAATATAGTTTTCATACAAAAAAAAAAGTGACAGTTTTGTTACCTGAAACAAAAAAATGCGATTATATGGTATACAAACAAATGATATCTAAGAAGTTCGTTCTTGTCGTGACGAAAGGGCAGTGGTGATGGCCATCGCTGACCAAACGGAATCATGATTCATATGGTAAAAACACTGAAACCAATTAAAGCTGAAACTACGGTTGAGTTGAGATGGTTGGTGAGACAGAGAGCATTGAGTTTTTTAAGGGTCTTGAAGTGGATCTTTATGGTCTGTCTGTCTCTGGTTTGCACTTTGTAGGTATCATCCACTTCCCATCCCAGGAACAAGATCTCTAGCAATTGTTGCCTTCATTAAAAAATCAAAGGCAAGATATCTAATACTATATGCTTTTAAACGGCTATCCAACTAACTGAAAAGCTGAGACGGACACCATCTAAGAACAAGACAACCTGCTAGCTCCGTAATCTGAACCCTTGTCTGCCCTATACAATTACCACTAAAATCGTACAGATAAAGATGAAGAAAATTCCATTCCCCTAGATTGAACCCCTTTTTATTTTATCATCTATTCTCCTTTCCCTAATTTGCAAGAACTTCCCATATTAACTCTGCATCATAGGATGGCATTCGTTCAAGCAACAAACCTTCAAACTCCGTCCCATCTGCTGCATTCACCGCCCACTCGTTTGCAACAGAGGAGGGCGAGTTCTCGCATCTACAAAAACCGTCTTCTGACACCGTGGGCGAGATCAATTCGCTGCTCATATTGTCAGCAAAAACCGGAGGAGCTGGTGAAGGAGACGACAAACAAGATGACTCCACAATCGTCACTTCTTTCTTTGTCTCAGCAACCTCTTTTCTCTTGGCATTGTTCTTAGCCCTCTCCTTCCTAACCTTCTGGCAGATGGCCTGAATCTTGGCGTCCACAGCATTCTTCAAAGCATTCAACCTGGTGCAATCCCCAAACCCAAGCTTGCTCGGGTCCTTCGAGTTGGGAAAGTTGAGCCTAGCGTATTCTCCTCTTAGCTTGTACGCTGCTCTGTCGTAGGCGTAAGCCGCTGTTTCTGCTGTTTCGTAGGTGCCAAGCCAAACTCGCATTCTGTTCTGGGGCAGTCTAATTTCAGCCACCCATTTCCCCCAGTGCCTCTGTCTCACGCCTCTGTAGAGCTTCTTTTTCATGGGGTTGAGGTACTTGTTCGTTGATGCTGTTGTTGTCGTCGAGAAAGAGCCTTGAAATGGGTGTGTAGAGTTGGGGGTGGAAACTGAAGTGTTCGGTGGGTTCTGCTGGTGAAATCTTTGGAGGAGATCTCTCTGTTGGAGATAAACAGATGAGCCTAATGGCTCAGAAACAGGGCTGCTTACGGTGGCGGTGCTTGTAGAAGATGATGACGAAAAGCAATGAGACAAGATGGAGTCAATGGCGTTGGATCCTCCTCCTAATATGAGGTTTGAGAGAGCAGACCTCAAATCGACGCCATTGTTGAATCCAAAAGCTTGCATATTCTCCATATTATCCATCCTCTTTTCAGGTCTGGAATATGTGGAGCCAAGAGTATGTGAAGCCAGCAAAGCCAAAGAAATGGCCAGGAAACAGGGCGTTTGAAAAACCTGTCCCTCTTCCTCGTGCAAAAAATGGAAGAAGAAACGAGATGAAGGAAGAAGATAGCTGAACTTGAATAATAATTGTTGGAGGTGTGAAGGAAAACGTATCTGGAGTTAGTTGGGAGAGGATCCGGAGGGGGAAGGAAGAGTTTTTGTGTTACTGTGTTGAGGTCTGGGTGTGGCTCCAGCTGCCTGCTTGTACTTATAGCTGCTGCCGGAACTGGAAGGCCCGAACCTTTTCTCGCTCAAAGAAGAGTGGATCAATTTGACTTTCGCACTCCCAATAACTCGCAATGTTACCTCCGACACTTACTTTTCGCTTTAGTATTAAAACATGTAGACAATAGTATCTTTTGATTAAGTAGATATGATAATTTACTTTCATAATGTTACTAAATTTTTATAAATTTTTATCTTTTAAACATTAGAAAATAAAAATTATTAAAAAATATATTTTAAATGAGTTATTAAAAACTTATATAATATTAATTTTTAAATAAAATTAATTTCAAATAAAAAGATGTTAAAATAAAAATAAATTATTTTAAATTAAATTAAATAATTAAATTAAAATATATTGGCTCTAGGTATGCTACTCCCATCTGTACTTTTTGTTTTAATATTATGTCACATGTCTTTTCCATTTTATTTTCAAAATAAATGACTGGTGAGATAATTTATACGAAAGGTTAATGTATTAGGGGTAAAATTCACCGGGGGTCACCTAGCTTATTTTTTTGTCCTAAACGAGTACCTTACCTTCAAATTGTCCTACCGAGGTACCGTACCTCTTATCGCGTGTCCTATCTGGGTACTTTCCGTTGATTCCATCGTTAAGTCTCACGGAAATTGCTGACGTGGCATTAATTAATGCTACAATAAACTTAAAATAACAACTTTGGACCCTAAACTTTTCCAACCACTAATTCCAAACCTAAAATTTACAGATCTAACACCTAAATCACTATTTTTTGTTGGATCCACCTAAACCTAACGACAAAAGCCTTTTCATCATCAGCGGTCACCAGCGATGTGGAAATAGGTATAGCTCTTGATGGTCAGCGGCGTGTCAGAGTCGCCATAGCCACGGAGGTCGGAGGTCAGGAGCGATGGGATGGACAGTGAAAGGAGGACGAATCGGAGGACCGGGAAGACACTGTAGACGATGAATCGAAAGCTGCGGAGGACAAATTGAAGGCTGCTGCGGAGGACAGGGAGGACGAAGTAGAGGTCGAAGGCGCCTGGGATGGTGGGCAACGGAGGAAGGTTCTTACTCGCCGGCGAAAATGCTGACTGGCCATGGGTACGCCATCTCTTCCCTCTTATCATATCTGAGAATCAAAACAGGAGGAAATCAAATCCCAGAGACAAAATTCCAGTTCAAAACAACATGAAATCAAATCAGAAGAAACAAAACCAAAACAAAAAGAAATCAAAATTTAAAGAAATCAAAACAAGCGGAAGAAATGAAATCCCATAATCAAAACAAGCAAAAGAAATGAAATCAAAACAAGACGATATAAAATCGAAATCAAAATGAAATCAAAACAAGATGAAATCAAATAAGAAGAAACTAAGCGACTCCGTTTGTCGCCACCCAAGGTCACCTTGCCTATCGCCGAGCCCATCATGTGTCGCTTCGCCAATCGTCGGTAACCGCGAAGCCATCGCCGGCAGTAAATCCCCTGTCGATTCCTTTTGAAGTCAAGCGCAGAAATTTCCGATTCCGATAAGATCGTTGAGCCCATCACCAAGCCGATCACCTCGCCATTTGGTCGCCACCAAAGATAGGCAAGCCCATCACCTTTTCGCTATTTACGCCCACCCACAAACCCTCGTCCCTCCGGTGATCCAACTCTTCCCTTACCAGCCCGGTGGCCATCACAAATTGCCGACTCTGCCTGGATCATGCTGCAGAATCGCCGAGGCTGCCTCGTTCTCGAGGACGAGTGTTCGCGGCGCACAACAAGAAGGCATAGCTTGGATGGTCAAGCCGAAAATGGGTATGAATGCTTTGGAAATGAGGGTGGAGAAGAGAAGCTAGAAAAAGAAGAAACGATGAAGGCGAGAAGAGGTGGGTGAGGTGATTCGACGAGGAACGGCAAGGGCTGGCCGCTATTCGATGAGCAACAGGGTTAGAGGGTTTCGTTTCTGGGTTTGACTCGGATGCACTGGGGTGGTAGTTAAGGTGATGAAGAGATGAGAGTTAGGGTGAAGGAGTAGAGTGGGAGGGATGAAAGTTGGGGGGCAAGGTTATAAAAAAATTGTTATTTTAAGTTTATTGTAGCATTAATTAATGCCGCGTCAGTAATTTCCGTGAGACTTAACGATGGAATCAACGGAAAGTACCTAGATAGTACACGCGATAAGAGGTAAAGTATCTTGGTAGGACAATTTGAAGGTAAGGTACCCATTTAGGACAAAAAAATAAGCTAGGTGACCCCCAATGGATTTTACCCAATGTATTAGTAACAACCTTAGATAGCTTTCTTTTTCCAACATCAAGTACTATTAATAGTAACCAGTTATTTTTGTGTTAGAAGCAATAAGTGGAGTTAGCCGGTAAAGTAAATGAAAGAACGGAGATTATTTACCCAACAATCAGCATATAGGGCTAGAGCAGAGGAGAGGGGAGGGTTGTGAAGGGAAAGGAGAGAAGACTTTTTGTTAGCAGGTGCAGGTGTGTCCAAGTCCTAGGTAAGAAGAAGTGGATGAACTGGAGCCAGCTTAAAAGCTTCTCTTGTTACGTATTTGACTGCCCGTGGCCTACATACGTGGCCCCTCTAACATAACATTGCATTAGGATTAGATGCACAGTACCCTTCCCTTCCCACCTCTCTTTGTGGAGTAAGTTTTATGAATGATCTCTAATTTTTAGTTTTTGTTTTCTATTAATTTCTAATATATTAAATATTTTATTTCATTTTTGTTTTAGTTCCTAATTTAAAGTATTTGTCTAATAATAATTTTTTAAATTATAATTTAAATTATTTGATAATTATTTTAATTAAAATTTTAAAAAATTTTGTCAGATAATTATTTTGAATTAATGAGTTTTAATTGATAAGAGATAAAAAAAACAATTTTAATAGGTTTAGAACTAAAATAAAATATTTAATAGGCGATGGACTAAAAGAAAATAACGTGTAAGGATTAGCGACCATTTAATGCAATTTACTCCCCCTTCATCTATCTCATTGCTCCTCCGGCTTCGTGTCAAAAACCTACTTTTTTTATTTATTGCTGACGCCCTCCTCAGTTCTTTTACACGCTTTCTGACACCATGTGTACGGTACCTATCTCTCTACGCCAAGGGATGTAAAACCAAAAAATCTTCCGTCCTCTCTAAAGTTGTTCTATCAGGTACTAGTATTTTTTTTTTTTTTTAAGAAAATGATAATTTGTCACTTCGGCAATTTTGCCATCCTAATCTTTTTGTGTAAATTTATCATTAATGTTATAGTATGTGGGCAAATTTGTCATTGTAGCTACAGAATGAGAGCACAATAACCAATGTGGCTCTAATGTAAGAAATATTTCATCTACTATATGAATATTTCCTATCACATCAGTGCCACATTAGCACCATATTTGTACCTAGCAATAGTCTTCCAAAAACTCTTAACCTAATCCTTCAAAATTTTCACTTAGCAGATAGCTACCTTAGCATTGCAAAATATACTATTTGAGTCATTTCCCTTGCTTAGTTTTGTTGCCATTGTGTTGAGCTCCTTTAGTGGTGTGTCATCTATAGTAATCTCGATGAGTGGTAGCCATAGTCTTCTTCAATGTTGAACAATGACCTTTGACTAATAGGGAAACAAGATTATCAATGAAATCAAAGAGGGAATAGACTTGCAATTACACATTCTTCTTCTTTCAATTGGCATTGCCAATAGATGATGATACCTTAGATTGGTGGCGTAGATTGAGTCAAAGCAATGGAAAGTAATGAATAAATTTTCATTTATGGTCTCACAAGTTGGACATGGTGAAGAATGAGAAGTTTAAAAACTTAAGGTGCTATGGTGTTAGGTAAATAAATCCTACAAACAAAACTGGGAGTTTACCATATTTTTTTGTCTGACACATTGGTAAATTTAATGGTGGTAGCAAATTTGCTACCAAGATGTAATGGCAGTGACAAATTTTGCACCCAAGAGAGCAAAGGTGCAGCAAAGTTTCCCTAGACCTTGAGATGCAAACTTGAGTGGCAAATTTGCCTCTTTTTCTTTTTCTTTTTTTAATACATGTGGTAGAAATTAAAAGAAGACTAAAATTTTAACGTATAATACTAGAAACTGCAAGTGGAGCATATATTAATCGTTGAGTCTAGCTCGCTAGCTAGTTAGTAAGTGTGAATTAGCGAATTAGACTTGGTCTATAGCCAGCCATTTGTTTAGACTTAGAGAAGAAATGTTCACACAAGTTGTCATTTATTGACGTAGATGCTGGGGTGGGCACAGATTTCTCCTCACTCTGACCCTCATCTGACCTTTGAGTTGACATTTCTTTGTATTGTATTGTACTGTGTTGTATCTCTCTCGCTTTCCCTCCAAGACTAGGAGCTACCTTCTCCAACTCCGACTTATGGGACTGAAAGGTTCTTCAATTCAACGCCATATCATTACTTTTTCCCACACCTCTCCATTCCAACCCCTTCCTTCTGCTTCTTTCGCCCTCTTCTTCTAGTTTCCCAGGCCCGCCAGCCTCCCCCGCCCCTCTCATTTAGGGTTTTGTTTGTTTGATCGTGGAAAGTTTTCCTTCAAAATCATTTCTCTCACAAGTTCAATTTTTTACTTACATGATGAGTAAGGACCCGATTATATTCTCATAAAAGGCAATAATTATTTGATCGTATTTTTTTTTTATCTTTGAACAAATAAAAAAACTATATATGATAGATCTTTCTACTTCTCTGTTAATTTAAAGAAGATGGTGGACGTAGGTTGCTATTGCCTGCCGAAGACCGTAGCATGTGGCCTTAAATCTGCATGTGCATTAGCAATTCATTTCTCTCAGTCTCTGCTTCCACAAATTGGTCAGGCATACTTGTGATACCCAGCCTGTAAAGTAAAGCTATATCCAGACATATATATATGAACCAACACAGTTGATCAGTTTTACGTTAATTGTCCATTACATTGATGCGGGTGTACCTAAAGTCGCGTTTCCATTACATTGATGCCTTCCTAGGGCATACATAAAAAAAACAAAAAACAAAAAACAAAAGTTCAAGTTCATCTTCCCCCCATTACTTGTCCCCTAAGCTAACATGAATGCGAATTTAAATCTCCAAGTACTACACTACACCATATCTTTCCATTCCTATCCCGGTCTAAGACTATAAATTGTTAACACACATATATCGATTGGTGTACAAATCAAAACCAAACTAGGAGTGCGAGGGAGGCGGATCTATTTTATGGAAGTTGAAATTAAGGAGCACCATTTCTTTCTTTCCCGAAACTTCAGAAAGGAGGGTAATGAAATGGCAAAAAGGTCGTCATCCACATCGTAATGAAAAAAGCGTAGCCCAGGCCTGTTTCAGTAAATATGGTGCATTAAAGGAGTCATAATAATTATAATTTAGCCCCTACGGTTTAGATAAAATTACACTTTAACTCCTCTTATTTTAAAAATATACACTTTATGCCCTATCTTTTTAATACAGTCTAATAGCAACACTTGAAATCTTAATTTATACATTATGGTAGCAATCTTTTAGTAATTTCAATCTATATGGTACTTTTTTTATAGTTAATGAATATTTTAAATTGTTAGTTTTTTCTTTCTGTATTTTTTTTTTAGTTTTGAAAACAACATTTTTAAATGTCAATTAATTGTAAAAAAATTATCATACAGATTGAAATTGCTTGAAGATGACTACCCTATAGTTTAAATTAAGATTTCAGAAGTTGCTATCGGACTATATAAAAAAGGAATGGACAAAGTATATATTTCTAAAATAGAAGGGGTTAAGTGTAATTTTATCTAAACATCAGGGGGTAAATTGTAATTAACCCAAGGCATAAAGGCCATAGTAGGGGTAATTGCATCATTGGTCTCAACCTTTTAATTTCCAGTATAAATGGTCATCAACCTCTGTTTTGTTGCAAATTGGTCCTCCATTTTGTTGGCACAAAACTAATTTATAAAGAGAAAAAACTGGTATCATCAATTAATTATTAAAAAATTAAGTATAGTTTAAATTTATTTGAAAATAGTTATTAAATAATTTAAATTAAAAGTTTAAAAGTTTATGTTAGATAATTAAGTCAGAGTTAATGAATTCAAATTGTTAAGTAAGTATTTTTCAATAAATTTAAATTGTGTTATAATTTTTTATAGGTCATAGACCATTTAAATGATCAATTTTTCCTCTTTATAGATCAATTTTTGTATTACCTCAATCTTACCTAGGAGTAGGGACCAATGTGCTATGAAGTATGAACTACAAAGATTTAGAGTCAATTTGCAATTAGATAAAGGTTAAGAGCCACTTTACAATAACAATTAAAGATTTGGTACTTATAGTGCTTTTAAGCTGTAGTATAGGCCACGGAAAAGTGATGGGTACGTTAACAGCTGAAAGCTAAAACCCACGCCACTGCCACCGCACTGCTCCGTCCCCTTAAAGCCAATTCCTTTTCATATTAAACTTAAATGCATATTAAAAGTTTATACATTGAGAAATCAGAAAGATAATTTCAAAATATGTTTTGTAAAATGGAAGCAATTTTTCTTGAGTTTCCTATTCTTAGGTTTGATACATTTTAAAAGTTAATAAAAAATAGTTACTTTAAAAATATTTTAAAATAATCATTACTTTAAAATAATTTTTGAACTTCTGAGATTTAGAAACAGATAATTTAATCAAATAATCACTATGTATAAAAGTAACGCATAACAATGCATTAAAAATAATGCCCAATAACATCATAAATCCTATCATATATTTAATCATGTACTCTTGGTTTTTTTTTTATTTTGAGTTGGCTCCACATAAAATGGAAACCATCTCTAGAGCCAACATGTTTTTAGTAGTGAAACTTGTAATTTATTATCAATTTTTATTCACCCCAAACCAACCAAATAATGATAGTTCATGTTGTGTTTTGATTTTGCTCAACCCGCACTCACCCCTAATATTAAAGCAAAATTAAAGTTGGTTAATATGGCTCAATACCCTCAGTATTTAAAGGAAATGCAACTAAACTCATATTGGTCGCAAATAAGATTTCCAAACACACAATTATATGAAAGTACATAGTAGTGGTATTTGATTTTAGGGTGAATTACAGTTTGACTCAAGGCTTAGAAAAAATTAATAATTTAAAATATGCATTAACTATAAAAAAAATATTTTATAAATTAAAATTACTGAAAAATAACTACCATACAGATTAAATTAAGATTTCTAAAATCACTATAAAAAAATTAAAAAAATGACAAAGATAAAATGTATATTTTTAAAATAAAAGGGGTAAATTTTAATATCATCTAAACTTGGGGTAAATTTTAACTGTTGATTTTATGGTTAGGTTTTCCGGAGTAGGGAAAGTGAATGTGTGAAACTCCATGGAGGGATGGTAATAAATAGGATGTAGGTAGGATAGTGCTAAACCCATATCATATCCATCATATTTAATACTTAATCAGTATCCTATCCACGATCCATTGGTTTTAAAATTTTAATATCCATATCTCATCCATTTTAAGGCATGTGAGATTAGATAAAATCCACCTACTCACTCTATACTTTCATACTAAAAAATAATAATACTATAATAAAGTACCATAAAAAATTATTAAAATTGATCTTGCAAAAAAATAATAATAATAAGATTAATAATAATATTAGGAATCAACTTAGTCATAGATCAATCATAAAGAATTTGTTAACATCAAATTAATGAAATGAGCATATACTAAGCATTAACACAACCGTAAAACTTTGTGAAAAAAATAAAAAAAATGGAAACCTTCTTTGGAGCTTTGCCCTAGCCGTCTTGGCTTGGTGTCATAATGATATTTAGTTGCCATTACAAATAATTAAGTCAATTAAATTGTTTTGTAAATTATTATCTTGTCCTTAGTGCCGTGCACACATACACACACATACGGATAGAATATAGGGTGATAGGCTTAAATCCGCATCTTATCCACATCCACCGGATATAAAAATAAAATAAAATTCATATATGCTCCAAATTCATTTAATTGTAAAAATATCTAATCCATTAGGTAGAATATAATATAATATCTATTGAGGTAAATATCTGTTAACATCGTCTGACCGGTATATGTGTCGTAAATTTCTAATTAATACCTGTGATTTCGAAATTGATTATCACAATTAACAAACCAAATTTCTGTGTTCTGCAGATGCATGTGAGGTGACCTCGCTGTTCTTGCCGTTAGTCAACCTCAAGCCCCACTTCTTCAAACAGCGCCGTACACATTTTTCATGCTATTTATTTATTTATCTATTTTCTTTTTGCAAATTTACTTTATAATTAACAAGCAAAATTAAATAACGTTCGCATCCAGTAGCAGGTTAGCAGCAGAAGCAAACGGCGGAAGGAGAAACCCCCGGCCATATATGTTTGGCGGGCCAACCTGGGCTGGTGAGGCCCTGGGCAAGGAATGCCTGAAGGCAAGCCGGGCCGGGCTGATGCAAGCTTTGGGTCTGGGCTGTTTTTTCTTTTTTAAATAAAATAAAATATTTTCAATTAATTTTACATTATCATTTCTTTTAAAGAGAGAAACACCACAATTAGAATAGATTTTATTAATTAAAAAAAATTAAATAACACTTACAAAAATTAAATGACATATAAAAAAACTGGAATGACCTCTCTACTTATAGGAGATGTTATTATTATTTTCTTTTACAAAAAATGCCTTAAAAACTAGTTGTTACTAGTTGTTGAAATGGATAAAATGATAATTTGAGGTAAAAGGCAAGTTGGAGCTGTTGATGGGCCTTGAGGTGTAATTTGCTCATTTTTTGAAAGAATTGAATAAATATTCAAACTAACCCACCAAGCCCGGTCTGGCTTGCCCCGGGCCCGCCATGCTTGGACCAGGCCGGGATTGGGCCTAGCCCCCAATTCAGGCTGGGTCAAGCTAGGCTCACTCAGGATCTCCTTCTCCCCTAGGCCCATAACCGCCCCCACCTCTCTCGTGCCTCTCCCTGGGCTAGGTTTTGACCGAGCTAGGTCTGGTTTGACCTCGAGCCAAGCCAAGTCAGCCCGGCCCATTGAACACCTTTAGCCGAGGGCTTTTTCAAATTATAAGTTCTAGTAAATACCTTCTAGCACTTTTCTTTACCCAAAAATTTATATACCATTTTCCTCTTAATATATACTAATCAAGATATTTAACTTGTGAAACGGGCCAAAGTTCGCTTTTCTGTAGAGCGTTATAAGAATTAAAAAAAAAAACAGGAGAAGTAAAAAGAGGAAAGAAGATAAGGAGGTGAAAAAATGTAACGTAAAGAGAGGAGTGTGAGCTAGGTTAGTAAGTGTTAAGTGTTGACAATTATGAGTGCCTTTAAGAAAAATTAAAGGCAAAAAGTGGTGTTTTGGTAGGTAGTGGAGGTTGAGGCCTGAAAGGCCTGAGTTGGCTTGATTAGGTCGCTCTTTTACCCTAGCAAAGCCGACTGACCTAGTGGTCTACTCACCAGACCTGATCTGCCCATGACACATCAATTGACCTAACCATCGCATATCCAAATTGCACATGTCACTTTCTTATCACATGCTTCTCTTGAATTCCTAAATTCCCAAATTCTCATGATCTGGCTCACCCTTAACACTAAAGGTTTTCCTATGTCAATAAGTGGTATACATGAGACTTTTGTATTGTATCATACGTTCCTTTTTCAACGTTGTTGTTTTTCTATTCACTTGACGTTACCTAAGTGATTAGTGATATCATTCTCACATCATCATGTTTAAACCGTCGATTTTGATGATCTCATAAATTTTTTGTTTTGCCCCTTAAACATTACCAAACTGTGATAAATGAACATTCACTATTGTATTTCATAATTAACTGTAGAATAAAAAAATGCCTTATTGAATAATGTGTGTGTGTATACAGGATGCATGACTAATGAATTATATGACTTGCTTTAATTTTCGAGTATGGCTCGGTTTGACATGCTTGCAATAGTTTTAAAATTTTTACAAATGCATTGTGCAATTAAATTTCTAATTACGCCAATATGAGCAATTAAGATGACTGGCCAGCCAATTATGAAAGAAATGTAACAGTTTGAATGGGAAAACAAGAAGGAGTTTTCAACTTGATCGCTATCTATACGTTAAAGAAATATTTGATGAAGAAAGAGAAGTGGACGTGAATGGAAGGAGGAGCATCATTTTTCAGCTCTCCATCGATGACAATATTCTTGGCGGTGACTAAATGAGAAATGAATTGACTGATGGGACTAGTAATTAAAGCAACCTCCTAGGCTCCTATTATAAAGAAATTGAGATATTAGAATATCCACCCGGTGTATATACACCAATTAACGTCGTTAAGTTCCAGAAAGTTAACTTCCATTAGGAAGTTTTCAAAAATATGGAATATGCAAAAAATCTGGAGATAATCACGCAGTTATCCTTTGTAGAGTCCTATTTTTATGCAATAACTTCCCAATAAACCATAAAACCCACGATCTATACCTCCCCAAAATCCATTATCGTCGTCCTCCCGAAAAAGAGAAACCAGAGTAGAAAACACGCCATCCGTTAGAGCCACTTTTCTCGTCCTCCACTGTTGGGTTTTTGCTGTGGTCGTTGCGTCGTCGTTGGGAGGCCGTTGCGGATCTCAGATGGCGTCGCAAGAGGCGCAACGATGGCCTGCATTTGGAGGGGAGCAAGGGAGGACGCATGTGCTCTGGTGGGTAGTTTGCAGTATGGGGGATTCACTATTCGTGATTCGTGATTCACAATTTGTGCTTTTTGTTGGTAAAAATCAATAGGTTCATCAACTTACGTATGAAACCAAAATTGGTGTAGTGTGAGTGTGTTCAGATTGTGTTTTTCAATTTGATTATGCTTTTTTTTTTGTATTGATTTTCAATACAACTAAGTTCAGTTTGTATTGTTCTATGTGTGTTGTGTTGTTCTAGTCTGATTTTGTAATATATGAAGCATGTATGGATACGAGCATGAAATGTATTGATCTGAGTGTTGGATACATCGATCTGAATGGGAACAAAGTAGCAACCCAATATTTTTCAGAATGATACATTTGTGGTACAATTTGATATATTTGAAATGTATTATTGGGGTTTTGGGTCTAATTATGGTATGTATCACGTCGTTGAATTGTTTAATATAATGAATGTATGAAATAATATATTGGATTTCCATATTAATACATTGGATTTCCAGTTTAATACAAGGAATTTATAGAAGGATACTTTGGATTTCCAGAATGATACATTGGATTTCCAGGGTAATACATTGAATTTCTATTTTAATACAAGGAATCTATATAATGGTACATTGGATTTCTAGATTAATACAACGAATGTATAGAATAATACATTGGATTTCCAGATTAATACATTTGATTTCCAGTTTAATACAAGGAATGTATAGAATGATACTTTGGATTTCGAGAACGATATATTGGATTTCCAGGATAATACATAGAATTTTTAGTTTAATACAAGGAATATATATAATGTCACATTGGATTTCCAAATTAATACATTTAATTTCCAGAATTATCCTCAACTGGCGGGTTTTCTTTCAAGTAAAAAACTATGATATATCAACTATTGGAACGCAAAATTATTTCAAAAATAAATAAATAAATAAAAATTGATATAATGGTCGAATAAATTATAAGATGAGTGAAGAATGAGGGAATCACTGAATTTAAAATTGATATGGATAATAACTATATTAAATATTTTATTAAAGGTAAATAGATCACACTTATCACAATAACCTAACCAAAACTAATTTCTATATTTTCTTAAAATAACTGTCTACTTAACGTTTCTTAACCGGGTGTATGTCCACCTGGTGGATACAAGAATTCTCGAAAGAAATTAGAGATCAATATTAATTTTAATATATTATTGTATATTATTTTTATATAAATTTATTATTTATCTCAATTTTAAATTTATTAGAATTATATACTTTAAAAAGTTACAAGGAAATTGTAAGATATTTTTGGTAAAAGTTAACAAATTTTTAATTAATATTTTAACTTATATAACCTTAAAAAGATAAAAATTAAAAAATTATTTTTTTCATAGAAAATATTGTAGAATTACTTTCTGAACTTCTTAAACTGTAAGTTTTAATAAATTGTAAATTGGTAATTGGGATAAAAAAATATTTTATATAAAAATAATGCATTAATTTTAATGCAAAATAAATTGGCTATTAGATTTTTAACCCCAGACATTTCTTTTTTAAATTTCAAGGACCCAAAATCAATATATTATTCTTATCAAGATTTTTATTTTGAAGTATTAATATTATCAAGATTCTTTTTACAAGTCTTATTAAATTTTATCTATATTGAAGAATGAAAACCAAATGCGATCTCTGTGTAGTTGATCATAAAAGTATGTACTTTGTGCTAAGTATGTATAAGTCCTCAAATTTATTTGGGCAAAAAAGGTTCATCCAATGTTTGCATTTTAAGAAAACCCTCGATTCTCAATTTGGTTTTCGTTTGAGCAGCACCAAATTGATGGACATATATATAAATCAACATACACATTCCATAATGCTTGTTAGTTTTTTATTCTTTTAAAATTGAGCTTGGCTCTTGTAGGTTTGTCTTTTTATAAATGCCATATATATGTATAAAGAATGATTAATGTTTGTCATTTTTTTTATTTCTTTTAAGTTCATTTTAAAATTAAGAAAGAGGAAAAATTAGGATGTTGTTTCCACTTTTGTAATTGAATTTTTACATGCAAATAAAAAATATAAAAAAATAAATATTAAAATGATAGTTTGAAAGATAATTGATAAAATAATTTACTAAATAAAAAATTTCGTAAACAATATGGCATAAAAATTTTCTTGTAGATGACACATGTGAATATAGATCCACATGTTAATGTTTGACTAAATCTTTTAGTTTGTAAATACTATCTGTTAGAAATTTTTTTTAAAAATAATTTATACAAGAAAAATTAGGTAAACTCAATTTCAACAAGTGAAGAAATGAAAAGAATATGAAACCGACAAGAGTACTTTTTATTCAATAAAGCTTTATCCCATTACTTTCTATCCCCAAGCAAAAGAATGTAGAATTAACATATGGAGATCGATACTTTTGTCATTAAAGATAGAACCATAAAGCAGTTAATATATTCTCTCGAAGTGGTGTTGATGGGTTGTTATATGTTCGATTCATGATGGATTAAAATATTGTTCAAGCTTGTTTATGAATTTTTTTTCTAAGCAAGCGAGCACTTTTTGGCTTGATTTGTTTCCATTAAAAACGGAGCCGTTGTAATCCGCACACGATGCGCAGCTTGTAATGTAAAATATGTGGTGTTTGTCTAGAAAATTAGAGGTGAAAAAAATGAATAAACAGCTTGAGGTGATTTAAAGATTGTTTAAATTGTTATTAAGTCAAATTTAAGTAAAATTTTAAAACTCAATATAGAACCAAACAATACCCAATTTGTTTATTACTCAGCTTGGCTTGACTCAATTTTAGTAATTTTACTTCATTTAAGCGAATAATTCGAGTTCGATCGGTTAAAAACTCATTCACATCTTATTCATATTATTTTGAATCTACATATGAATAAAACATTAAACTTAATATATATTTCAAGCCAAACATGATCAACATACACTACTTAACTCGATTTGACTCATTGTTAGCCATATAAAAAATCATTACTATATATGGTTAATATAAATATATATTTTTGGCATCACTTATTTTTTCATTTGTTAGCTAGAGATTACTTAGGCTAGAAGTTAGCTTGATCTAGTCTAATCTCGTCTAACCTTATCAGTGTGTACATAAGTACCATCTTGTGTATTTATCTCCTGATGTAAGTATATCAACCATGTACGCCATACTCTATAAATACATGAAACGAGGAAGTGTTTAATGTGCAGTGATCGTTAAGTTTTTCACGGTATCAAAGCCAAAAGGCCAATGTCAAGATGTCAACCAAGAACTCCTCCACCTCGTCTCCTTCACAGAACCACCCTTTCAGCCCAAACAATCCACATAGCCTTCTCCCAACCCTTTCAATCAAACTTCGTCATCTGATTGATATCAAACTAACTAGAGATAATTATCTCCTTTTGGAAGGCACAGCTCCTACCATATCTAAGAGGTTAGTGCTTACTGGGTTACATTGATGGCACCATATCATGCCCAATGAAGACCATTCCAAATCCTGAAGATGAAGAACAAAACCCGCTGCAAGTTCCAAATCCAACATACCAGACCTGGTTCTAGCATGATCAAATGATCCTGAGTCCCATAATTTCCTCGTTCTCAGAAAAAATTCTAGCACACATTATCAATCAATCAACAGCCCATGAGGAATGGTCCTTATGGAATTATTTAGAAAAACTATTTGCATCTTAATCAACTGCTTATGTCATGCAAATTTGATGCCAATTGTCAACTATAAAGAAAAAAGATCTTTCAGTTGTTGACTATTTCCAGAAGCTTAAAGGCCTTACAGACATATTGGTGGCTATAGGCCAGCTACTTCAAGATTGTGAAGTTGTTTCATATATCCTTGCTAGTCTTAACTTACAATATGATCCACTCATGATGTTAGTAACAACTTACATCGAGCCTATGTCCTTTAATGATTTATATGGTCATCTACTCAGCTATGAATTACATTTGGAATAACACAATGTCTTGCCTCCAGCAAGTGCTCAAATGTTACCTCAATCAATATGGCCACAAAAAATTCTCCCTCAAATCGAAGAGTTCATGGACACAACAACAATAACAATCATGGTAGAGGTAGAGGCCGAGGAAGGTAAGGACTAGGACTTTCAAATCGGTGAGATTTATGTAATCGTGATAATTCTAAAGTGGTGTGCCAAGTATGCAACAAACCTAGCCGTATGACAATTCAGTGTTATCATTGTTTTGATCATTCCTATCAACAGAACACTAATCACTTTGCAAAAGTAACAGCAACTCCCTCTTACTAGGTTGAAACAAACTAGTATGCAGACTCAGGAGCCAACAACCATATTACTACAAATCTCAACAATTAGTCCTTCATTGAGAAGTACAGTGGCTCCGATCAAGTTCAAGTTAATAATGGAGTAGGTTTGTCAATACATCACATTGGTTCCTTAAAAATTCCTACTTATTTGAAACCTTTGCATTTCAGAAACGTACTTCATGTTCCAAGTATAAAAAAGAACCTTCTTTTAGTTAGCAAATTAATTCATGATAATGATGTCTCTGTTGAATTTTATGCTGATTGTTTTCTTATCAAGGATTAAGCAACAAAGAAAAGGCTAATCCAAGGGCCATGTGAAAATAGGCTTTATCTATTTCCAAGATCAGGCGATGTTTTTCACAATATCTCTGCTTTCCATGGTGTTCATGTTAGCACAGATTAGTGTCATAGAAGACTTGGGCACCCTATTGATCAAGTTGTGCATAAAGTCCTTTGTCAAAATAATCTTCCCTTTGTCAAGAATAATAACTCATTTTCCTGTGATGCATGCTGTTAGGCAAAGAGTCATCAGTTTCCATTTAATTCATCTAGTTTCATTTCATAGAAACCTTTAGATATTATTTTCTAGGATGTTTGGGGCCTAACGCCCAAATTAGTTAATGGCTATAATTATTATGTGATATTTATTGATAATTTCAGCAAGTTTACCTGGTTATATTTGTTGGTGTGTAAGTCAAAAGTGTTTGATGTCTTTCTCAAGTTTCAGAAACAAGTTGAATGTACTCTGAATAATAAAATTAAAATTGTTCAGATCGATGAAGAAAGTGAACATCAAAAGCTTTGTTCATTTTTTACCTCCATACGTATTGAGCATTGTTTATACTACCCCTACATGCATCAACAAAATGGGTCTGCTGAATGGAAGCACTGCCACATTGTTGAGACAAGAAAGTCACTGTTATCTCATGCTCACATACCCTTAAAGTTCTAGGATGATGTTTTTTACTGGCATTTTTCTAATCAATCATATGCCTGGTTAAGGTACTAATTATAAAAGTGTTTATTTTGGAAGAAACCAAATTACTCTTTCTTAAATGTTTTTGGTTGGGCTTGTTGGCCACATCTCCAAGGTTATACCTCATGAAAGTTTGAATATCGGTCAAAACAATGTATCTTCATTGGCTATAGTCTTACGCACAAGGGCTACAAATGCCTTTATATGCCTATTGGACAAGTATTTATTTTAAGAGATGTTATGTTCAATGGAAAAGTTTTTTTGTTTTCTCATGTTTCCAATGCAAGCTCAGAAAATCCTATCACCACAAGACCAAGCATTCCATTTCCTTGTTTGAAGTCATGCCCAAGCTGCCACACTTACAACTACTAACCAAAACAATGACATTAAACCTGTTTCACTTGGAAACACTTCAACGTTGTTCAATCCTAGTACAATAACTAAACAGATGCCTTCACTAGTTGAACCAGTGCACCATCCTATGCAAACTCGTCTTCGTGACAACATCAGCAAATTGAAGCAATTTACAGGTGGCACTATTCGTACCCACTCTCTTGAACTATTGTCGCCACCTTTTCTTCAAAAAATGAGAATGAACCATTTAGTGTTGTAGTTGCACTATCTCAACACAACTATCTTAACATAAATAGAAGAAAGCCATGGACGATGAGTTCAGTGCCCTCATAAAAAATGATAACTTGACACTTATTCATCCTCCAAAGGACATGAAAATCATCAATTGTAGATGGATTTTTAAACTAAAATGTAAAGTTGATAGCACAATAAAACAACATAAAGCCAGGTTGGTAGCAAAGGGGTTTTGAAGACAACATGGTGTTGATTACTATGATACTAGCTATCCCATTGTCAAATTGGCTATTACTTGACTTTTGCTGAGTTTTGCAATCTCTTAGGCATAAAGCATTAGGTAGATTGATATACAAAATGCTTTCCTACATGGTTTTCTTAATAAAGAAGTCTATATGTTTCAACCTCTTGAATATGTTTATCTTCAGTTTCCTCATCATGTGTGTAGGTTAAAGACTTTATATAGTCTCATACAAGCTCATAGGGCTTGGTATTCTCGATTAAGCAATCGATTCTTTGAGCTTGGCTTTGTTGCTTTGAAAGCTAGCTCATCGTTACTTGTTTTTAACTGAAATGGTGTTAAAATATATATTCTTATTTATGTTAATGATATCTTAATTGTTGGCTCTTCTCAAATTATTATGGCAGCCTTGTTAAAGTCACTACAAGTGGACTTTGCAGTTAAAGACTTGGGCAACATTCATTATTTTCGTGGAATATAAGCAGTTCTGGCACCTTATGGCTGCATTCTCTCTCAGCAAAAATACATCCTAGAGCTTCTGGCTAAAACACATATGCTTCATGTTAAACCAGTGTCTACTTCACTTTCCACTATCGACAAATTATCCAAAAAATGGGGTATGCCATTAGAGGATCCTTCGGAGTATAAAAGTGTTGTTAGAGCGCTTCAATATGTCACTCTTTCAAAATTAAATATATTCTTTGCCATTAGAGTGTGCCGGTTTATGCATAAGCCTACCTCGCTTTACTGTTCAGTGTTAAAAGGATATTACATTATCTCAAGCATACTGTTTTAATGGGCCTGTACTTCAGAAAAACTAATCATTATACTTTGAGTGCATTTTCTGAGGCTGATTTGGCAGGGTGTCCTGATGATTGTCGATCGACTAATTCCTATGTTGTGTTCCTTTGCCCAAATCCAATATCATGGAGTTCTCATAAACAACAAATAGTCTCGCAATCCAGTATAGAGGCTAAATATAAGTCTTTTACAAATGCTACATTTGAGTTGATCTACATACAAACTCTCTTATTTGAACATGGGATTTTTCTACCTATAGTGCCTATGTTATGGTGCGATAATCTTGGAGCCATTCATCTTACAAAAAATCCTATGTTTCATGCCCACACAAAACATATACTGGTGGATTTCCATTTTGTTTGTTAGAAGATAGGCCATAAAGATTTGGATGTTTGGTTTATTTCTACAAAGGATCAAATAGTAGCTGTGTTCACTAAACCTTTGTTTTTCTCACAGCATGAACATTTTTTGTACAATCTCAATGTTTTCTAATGAAAGTTGGGATTAAGGGGGCGTGTTAGTGATAGAGATTGCTTAGGCTAAAAGTTGATTATTTTCACCTTTGTTTGGTAAACATGAATACAAAATAAGAATTATTGCCAATATAAAATGCCTATGTTACCAATCGAGCACTCTACTGAAAATGGTTCCAAGATACACCTTTTCTTGGTTGATAAAGCTCATATTTGAACGGCAAAATTGCCTCTATATATGTTTCGTTTTTCCTAGTGGCAGAACTTTGAGGAGAGGGAGGCCTTGCCCCCAAAATCAATTAAATGTCATTATATCATATAGTTATATATGGTATAAATATGATGAAATATAAGTAAGTTTAAATGTTGCTCATTCATGTAAAAAGTTATAGTTGAGGACTATAATGTAATTCACATAACTTTTAATTGAGTAAAAGCAATAAAAAGATCATAATACATAACACCACTAATTGTTCCGCACAACTAGTTTAGTTTGTAAGTACAAAGAACACCACTAGGATAGTCCAAGTTCGGGCAGTAGTTTCCTCTTGCTTTAGCTCCATAGTAGTGGTAAAATACAGTCTAGGTCCCTCAGTTTTTGTGGAATAGCCATTTCCTCCTAACTTTTCTAATGTATTATCAACTTTTCTGAACTTGTAATGCTTCTGAATATTAAGAAAAATACAATTAATCTATAATTAAATTACATAAATCTCACCAAAATTTTCATAAAATTATAGTTCACCATATTTTAAAAACATATTGTTGTATCATCAAAATAATGAAAGAATGATTGCTTTGTATTAATTTTAGTTTTTCCCAATCATTTGGAGATTGTCTGATCTCTTTAACTGCCAACAGAGAGCCTAAAAAGTCCCTCCTCTCATCACATAGAAAGTCAATTGTTCTTCTACTACCTTGTGTCCATGGCAAAATACACAAGCCAAAAATGTATCTAGAACATGTATTCTACTAAATGATCCAATAGCAATAACATTATTATGTATTCTTCACAAAACAAGTCCATTTACCATATATTGCAACCTCTCATACAAACTCATGTTTCATGTAAATATATTGTACACAAATTTTCAACTACCTCAAAATGTCACACCAGCTCACATCATGCCTCACTTGAATAAAGCTTAGACTATTTATAGTCTCATCTTCAAAATTGTCCTGTCATTACCCTATAGGGACCATGTCCCCTTTTATAAGAAGCTAGAGACAATGTAAATTATGAGAAAAAAAAAGTGGAAAAAAGGGTATTTGGGAAGTGAAAAGATGAATTGGTAAATATGCACAAGCACTTCCTAAAACAAAGATTCATTTAATCAAAAATTAAATTTTTAGAAGATCGAAAACTATATATACAGGTAAGCACATGTATTTATAAAAACATATGCACTTGCTAATTAAAGCAAAGATTCATTTAATTAATCAAACATTAACTTCTAGGTGACTTGACCATATATATACGTAGGTACATATATTCATGTAAAACCAATACACTTTCCAAAGTAAAGATTCATTTAAATATTAATCAAACATTAATTTTTTAAATTTTCCTTTGGTATTTTGCTCACAAAAATGATTCCAAATTACATGCACATGATATAGATGAACATGGTACAAATGACTAAACTTTTATAGTTAAAAATTAAATCATTTTGTCCTATATTTTTAACTTTCAAGCTTTAGAAAATGGGAAAGATCACAAATGCTTACAGAGGGAGTTAGTAACTTGAGGTTATTGCATCATAAACACTACAAGCTTGAAACAATAACTAGAAAAAAGAAAGAATAAAGTAAAAGTGGCTTGTTTTTTTAATAGCTTATGCTAAATTTGTTAATTATTCCACACACATGTTAAAGCAAAATGAAATTAAGCAGTGACATAGATGCATTAGTATAAGAAATATTTTCTTTTGAATAAACAATAACCAAAATGAAGTCGATTATGATGACTTTCCTTAAGGGTAAATTGCAAAAGCCCCCATATGGTTTGATTTAATTAACACTTTTGCTCTTTTATTTAAAAAACAAACACTTTACCCCTATTTCATTTATAGTGTCTGGTGACAACTTCTGAAACCATAAATTAAACAATCTGATAATCATGCTCCAGTAATTTCAAGATTTTTTTTATATTTTCTCATAGCTAACCGATTTTTAAAAAAATACTGATATGCATTTACAAGAAGAAAAATGTATTTATAGAAAGGAAAAACTAATAATTTAAAATATCTATTAACTATAAAAAAAATATATGAGAGACCAAAATTACTGAAAAATGACTATCATACAATTTAAATTACAATTTCAAAAGTTGTTGTCAAATAATATAAAAGAACCATAGGACAAAGTGTAGGTTTTAAAAAATAAAGGAGACAAATTATAAGTTAGGGTAAACCTTATGGAGTAATTGTAACTTTCCTGTTTCCTTAATTGTTTTCTCTCCCAATTAGGGAGGAGGGGGGGAGTTCTCTTAGGTTTTCTAGGTTCCTTCTCCGATTGGGAGTTATTTTTAGATTGAGAGGCTTTTTGGCCATTTTGGTTCCAGCTTTCATCAGTTTATGAAATTTTATATTGTCTCATGAGTGCTTATCTATGCTCTTCTTTGCCATGGTTTCTATCCTATCTTGTTACTACTGGGGGAGATGACCTGGGTACTATCAGGTGTAGTTTCAATTGGCGATCTATCTAATTAATGGTTTCTAATTTGTGTCATAATATTCGCCTTTGATTCTAACTAGTTCTTCACCATCTCATGTTGCCATTATTAAGTACCTGTAGGCTTCCTCCTTTAGGGCAAAAGTGGATTTAGAAAGTGATAACCTAAAGGACAACTTTATTGGTATATATATAGTGCCACATTAATCTTCTACTTTGGTGGATTAATATTGATACTAAGTATTAACACCCAATCTTGTCATGCGACATGACATATCTTGATCTGTCTTACACATAGACATTAAAAAAATAATAAAAATTTAATAAAATTAGAAAAAATTTGCTTTTAATGAATTGTTACACTTGCATTATATTGGCCTTTAAAATAATTTTTTTAGTTAAAAAAATATAAAAATATAAATAAGTCATTTTAGGATAAATTAACTTAAGTTAAAAAAAATTTGGTGTTAATTTTACATCAATCATGACACGCTATAAAAACTTTATAAGTCCTTGCACTTTTCGCCTAACGGCTAAGGTCCTTGGGACATTGTGAGGATGTCAGGGGTTTGACTTTGGCTTCCTACTTCCTTCAAAAATTGCCATATAAAGCTGGTTTGTTTGCCTTTTGGATCTAAAAAAAGTTGGCATTTCCCTTCCCTTACTTAGAATCCTAATATTTCTTCCATTATATGATTGTAAAGCGTGCTCCTAAATACAAAAAAAAAACTTTATAAACTTATTTTTATTGAAGCTATTGTAGCATTTACTCAATTGATAAAGGTGCATCCACCATATTAAGGGTTCATGCTAAGTGCATAAGCACCTGTTAAAACCGCAAAACAAAAAACCCTAATTCCCTAAAGATATATGCTTGATGCTTGGGCTCAATCTCATGGAGAAACCCACTAAGCAACCAAAACACATGGATCATTTGCTAGACTTTTGTAAGTGCATGTGAATATCACCGTACTATATACCAAGTAAAAAAAAAACTAGAAATACTTGAAGGTTTAAAACCACTATTTCTTTTAAAATAGTGTTAGATATATGAAAACTTTACAAAATTTTATTTGATGCAATTTGATTGTTAGTTGGAAAAAAATACATAAGAATTATTAACTTTTTAGTGTCAAATCAATTCTTGCTACACAAAATTTTGTCGCATTTTAGTAAAATACTCACCATATTTAGTACTCCCTTTAAATTTTGATAAAAGGAAATGTTACATGTTCTTTTTCTATCAAACACACGATCTTTTCTCCTTTTTCTCATTTTTCATTTAGAAAAGGCATTTGCTTTTACTTATCTAAATGATGTAAAGTAGGGATAGTAGTCAGGTGGATGAAATATGTAAATTGTGGATATTTGTCTGTGACAAACAGTTAAACAAGTAAAAATACCCATGACATGACATACATGAGTAGTAAATTACATCCATCTGAAAGCTACAGGTAGCTAGAAGGTAAGGATATCCATCGTGGATAAATTTGTAATGTCTGCCTATTAAACTGGAATCTATATTATACACTTAAAAATCAACAATACTAATACTTAATCCCTAATCCTTTTGACCTTCACCCCTAACCTTAAGTCTCATCTTTTTTGGCTCCAAAATCATAGCTCACCATCACCATTACAATAGAGAAGCGAGGGAGTGACTGAAACTAGCGACTGAATTTCAATTGCTAGTTAGCCGCTAACGTGTGGGCCAAATAATAATTGTGACTAACTAGAGACTGAATATATTCAATCGCTAGTTAGTCACTGTTATCAACTTTTAGTCACTAGTCAGTTGCACATTTTATAATGTTTTTATAATCAATTGCTATTCGGTCGCTAATAAGCTTCAATCACTGTTTCAGTCACTAAAACTAATTAAAACCTTTAGCTTCAACCTCTCCTTCTTCGTTTCTCCTTCCTCCCCTTTCTTTCCTTCTCTGTTACGTCATCCTCTCCTGTGCATCTCCCCAACAGTGGGAGCTTTACAGTGTAATTTCACTGTGCAGAGCCATCAAAGTTGAGGTAATATGTATTTTAATTTAACTTTTATTATAACTAATAATTTTTTTATTTTTCTCTTTAAAGATTTTAGATTTATGTAGTCATGCATATAGTAAAACTGTAGAACGCCTATCAATAACTCGCTACCTGTTAACAAATAATTTGTATATAGAGTAACTACAATGATATGTAGTTATTGTATATGCATAATATATCTTTGGTAGGGAATTACTGATTGTCCAAGTTGGATAGTTCAAAAATAAAAGAATTTGAACTATAGTTTACTGTTTCTGATTTATCTTAATGGTGAATAAATTTTAGCTGTATCTAGCCTTGTTCCTTGAAAGCCGAATTTGAGATTTTTGTTTCAAAGAAATGGTGTTCCAATGAACTAAGGTAATATGCTGCCAAAATTTTTTCAACTATATTAAGATAAATGATAATTTAGAAGTACAGTTTAAATTTTTCATTTCTGAATAGGTTAGGGTCATTCCTTGCAGGAATCGATTAAGGCATGGGTGGACAGTTATAACATCCAAAAGATTGTGGAAATAAGATTCTAATTACGGGTTTTTCATTTATATTATTTGTTTGGTGTATTGTAAATAAGTATGTACATGAATTTCAATTGTAGAAAACAAGAACAATGGCGCCAGACGAACATGAATGGATGTACAAATGATTATTGATGGTTGGATACGTGCATCCAGATTTCATAAATGACGTAGAAAATTTTATAAGAACAGCATATAGTAGTGCGATTGAACTGATTAAATGTTCATGTTGACGCTGTCGAAATAGACATCAAGATCAAAATAAGGTTGGAATGCATTTATGTTAATATGAATTTGTCGATAGCTATTATGTTTGGTACTATAATGGTGAATAACATGATTTGTGATTTAATAGTTTTCATGTGGGAGAGACTTCAAATAATCCATTATCATCAAGAACATTTTCTGATGAAGATACTATCTATGAAAATAAATTTGGGTGGGAGCAACTGATCATTGATTTGATACACCCAAGTTTTAACTGTAGTAATAAGTTTGAAACTAAAGAATACGATTTAGCAGAAATTGGTAATCAATTGCCTAATCCAAATTCACAAAATTTTTATAAACTACCAACCAAAGCATCAACATCGTTGTGGGATGGATGCAACAAACATATGAAATTGTCAGCAGTATCTCGGTTGTTAAGTGGGAAAAGTAAGCAGTATCTCGATTGGCAGAGGCGTTATATAAATCCAAGCAAAGCAAATGATGAAGGGGTTAGGTCTTTTGTGCATGAAAATAAATGCATGTCAAAAAAATTATATGTTATTTGATTGTGAGAACTCACAATTGACACATTGCAATGTTTGTAGTGAGTGTAGATATAAAAAAGGAACATTGGACAAAGGGAAGAAAAAACCAATTTCAAAGAAGGTACTGCGGTATTTACTAATTACTAACCGACTGAAACATTTATTTACATTTGGAAAAACAGTTAAACACATGATATCATATGCAAATAAAATACATGCGCATTTTAGTTCAGTAGTTCATCCATGCCAAATAGAGGCTTAGCAGCACATAAATTCAACTTTCCCTAATTTTTCTATTAAAATCAGAAATGTACGTCTTACTCTATGCATAAATGAGTTTATGCCGAATTCTATACTAGAAGGGACTTACTCTATTTGGCTAATTTTTATAGTTACCTACAATTGGCCACTGGAAATGTGTATGCAGGAGGAGTACATTTTTTTGTTATTGTTAATTTCGAGTCTAAAATCTCTAAAACGAAATGTCAATTTATTTTTAAGACCACTAATTGATGAATTGAATATTTTACGGTTAAATGGAATTGAAACTTAGGATATTTATTGATGTCAAAATTTAATAATGAAGGCATGTCTATTATGGACAGTTAGTGATTTTGCAACATATAGGATGTTTTCAAAATTGAGTACACATGAGAGATTGGCTTGTCCACATTGTATGGAAAACATTAATACATTTTAATTAAAGTTCGGGAGGAAGCTATGTTGGTGGGACTATCATAGGAAGTTTTAACCAAGGCACCATATGTTTTGTGGGAATATTAATGTTTTTGACAGGGATTAATGGTAAGGGAAACTGTTGTTCTACCAATATCTAATGAAGATATTAGCCAATGCTTACATAAAATAAAATTTCGACCATTTGGCTCAACATGCGACAATCTTCACGTGGCTAGATTTGGTTCGTCCCATAATAGGTTGAAACTGTCAATTTTTTTAGAGTTACCATATTGGAAAAACCTGCTAGTTAAACATAACCTGGATTGTATACATATAGAGAAAATTTTCTTTGAAAATCTCTTTTATACATTGATGGACAATTAAAGTAACATAAAAGATAACCCAAATGCCCATTTGGATTCAAAGGAGTTGGATATGTTATATAATCTTCATTTGATTGATAATGGAAATACTAGCTTCAAACTGAAAATGACATATGCTCTGGAAAGAGAGAAGGTTCGGTAGATATGTCTATGACTCATGGGATTAAAATTTCTAGAAGGAATATGTCTAATTTACCACTTACTATTAATGCTTTATATTGTAGTTTCTATGCTTTAAAGAGCCAGGATTGCCACGTATTTCTTCAAAGCCTATTGCTTATTGCGTTGCGTGGTACTTGGCACCAGCAATGTGGGTCACTATATTTGAATGTAGTGCATTTCTTCATCAACTTTGTTCGCTCAAAATTAAAACAAAAGACATGGTCAAACTAAACCTCATAATCATCACTATCTGCAAACTTAAGATGATATTCCCTCCAGCTTTATTTTATTCAATGGAATACTTAGCCATATATTTACCTAGTGAGGCAAAGCTTTATGGACCTATTCGGTATCAATGGATGTACCTATGTGAATGGCACAGTAGTATTTGTTACTACATAATAACATTATCTTGAATTTGTGGTATATGTTAACTTATATTCTTGTGTTTATAGGTTGATACGGTTTCTTAAGAGAAAGGCACAGAATTTTATCTTTTCATTTGCTTAAAAATTTATTAGTTACTAAATTTTTTAAAAGAATAAGATCTGGAATACAAATGAGGTGATTCACATGATTCCTTAAATGGATGGTATACTGGGATGTCCTTTTCCGCTGCCTCACAACATGGTGTACGTAGAGGTAGAGGTAGAGGGAGTCAGAGGCAGTACATTTATGGCACTACCCCCTAGCCAAAGGGCGGTCGGGGCCAAATTGCACAACCAGTCCACTTTTCCTTGTCGGCAGATTTCCAGCCCACCCATTCCAGCTCGCCATTAACAATGTCAGAGTCCGATTTTGAGAACCAACACTCAGCCCAGAAACCTAATCCACCTGAGTAGCACCTTAATGCACGACAAGAGGTGCTACCATAAGAAGAACCAGTAGACCCCGAGCAGTGAAGGTTCATTGAGCCGTTATTGTAAGTATGCATATATAGTACATTTTCAATATATATTATAACTATACATTCATAATCAATAAATGTTGAATTAATTTTTTTGTAGGTTCGTCAATGACGCTCAGGTTTGACAGACACTCACCAAATCTCTAGGTCACTGTTTAATTGTGAGTATCCCGAATGGAAGAACACCAAACGTGAAAGAGGGAAGGATTATATTACACAGTTACAGGCAAACAATTTGTAAACAATTTACTATTTATTCAATAAAATATAATTTTGTTAATAAAAATATTTAATGGTACAAATAGTAATCAATTATTTTATTTTTCATTTCAGTAACATTACATTTAGACTGAGGCGAATGATGAGAGGATAAAGAAGGAGTTCTTCAGGTATACGCGAGATTGCTACAAGCACAAGTTGAACTACATGAAGAAGTCTATCATCACCCATAAGTTCATTGGTGTTTTACCAAATATGGACTACAATATTTTCCATCCTTATTGTCCACCTGAAATTCGACCTCAGCATTGAGAGAATCTGATCAGACACTGAAACGATGAGAGATTCCAACACGTCAGTGGTGTGATGAAGCAGAATCGAGTAAATTAATCAAATGCATTACATTCGCACATCTTACTTATTTAATTCATATGACTAACTAGTTTTCTAATTTCCATGTAGCTCGACAAGGACACACCTGAGGGTGTGGAGCCGCAAAAACATTCTCTTGGGAGTCATATAAAGTAATTTCAATAAAGAATACATAGGCATTATGATCAATAATAGCAAACACGGCGTAGAAAACCATTCCTCAATTTTGGGTGCAGAGCAAGAGTCTGCGACGTCGAGGAGGGGCAAAGGGTTTACAGAGATAGGCCAAGGATGCCAAGTACAAATTGTTAGGGACTAACTTGCACTATTTTACAAAGTTTGAGGACTAAGTTTATTGACTCAAAGTCAAGGGAATGACTTGTGTGAGTTGACAATGTTGGAGGACTGATGGTGCCTTTAGTCCTTTTTCTATGGAAGAAAAGATGGTGATAACTCAGGCTGCATGTGCTGGTAAACAGGACATGTGGTCCCTCAGCTCATCGTGATCCTTGCCATTGTTTTGTTACTTGTGACGGGCCCCCGCGTTCTTTTTCGCGGACACTAAACTTCCTGTTTCCACACCTCTCCTCCCCTCACCACCGGTACCATATTTGCCATATTTGAATTACCAATCCCTGCTATAAAACTCAACGATATCCTTAATTTTTCCATATTCAATCATGGTAATTACATGTAAGAAAAACAATTGTGTTGAAACTGCTAATTGGAATTACTCGATTTAAACAAAAATATATACTCGCGCCCAGTTGGTAAATTAGGCGTGGTGTGATGATTCATTTAATGAACGCCACTCCTGTTCACTTCAAAGCTGTCTAGGTCTTTCAGGGAATATTGGAATTATTAGGCGGAAAAGGTGCTTTTTGGACCCAGGTCGGTTTGACATATTCAACACTCGACTTGGTCACGGTCCCACTACACGTCTAATCTAATCTCCGCACCAAATATCCAATCACAAGTTGACCTTGCGAGAAACAAAATAATAATTAGGAGCCAGTCAGAGAGATGGGACTTTAATTATATGGTGTGTGGTGTTCATTTTAGCAGCTACCTGGACTTTTAGATGTGCACATCTTCATGCGAGGATAAGCCCCGAGTCCAAGGTAAGCTGACTTTCAGCGCCGACCCTTGCAAGTGGAGTGGGGTTGGGTTGCTTTTCGGTGAATATACAAAATCGTTCATCAACTGTTTGTTCTATTGCTGCTTGGTTATCATACTATAAAACGCTGCATAACCACATCACTTGTATGCCTAAGCATGTGTCATTTTTTTCATTGTGTATAATCTAGCCAATACGTACATAAAATACATTGTAAATACAAGATCCAATAAAAGAGGTGTCACGCTAACTTTGTTATTCAACGAAAATTAACTCGATGACCATCAAAGAAGTTCTGCCCCACTAGTAAAGTGACAAAGGACATGAAGTGAAATATGTAAGGTTGAGTGTTCGACTCCCGTCTTCCCTATTTTCTACCAAATGGTACCATTCCTACAAGTTTTGGTACCTTTCAGATCTCAAATAAGTAGACACTTCCATTCTTTCATACATCAAAATATCTCATAAACCCATGTATCTAGTAATAGTTGCTTCGAATTACAAATAAAAAAAAAAACCACCAGAGAATTCCAACCCATGCATTTCCAATTCGTTTAAATCCTATTCATAGCAGTTGACTCGGAAACATACAGACTACACCTAGCGATCAGGATAGTACTAGTAATCGTATACAAAAGCCCCATCTTCGAAAAGGGAAATCAGTGATTGTTTCGAGTATGTATATTAGTCAAAGATCATGGCTGCTTAACAATACCTGCTATTCTCAAACAATAGCCAAGTGAAATTGACATCGGGAGACTTTTGAAGACCGACACTCATTGTTCAACAATGTAGGAAGCGACCACATTTGGATGGGAGGTTGTGGCACCACTGCTGCCGCCCTGTGGCACCCAGGCCCCTGGGCTATAAAAAGAAAGAAATGTACTTGCACAGCAAACGGCAATGGCACTTGGTTTCTGGGCCTGGGATTATCATTGGGCATACCATATCATCCATCCCCACGCACTGCTTGAATGCTTCAGCACAGATACATACATGATGTCCCTTAATCCATTAGATACAATAGATGCATGATCGACATTCAGACTGCATCTTCATCTTGAAGAAGAATCTCATATATATCTGTCCTAAGATGCAATTCTTTATCTCGCATTACCTCTTGCAGATCTGACAGCTCTTTTGCAGATAATATGCTATTCAATTTAAGGAAGCCATCCAACCATAGCTTTTTTGACCTGGTAAATATATAAAGCAATTTTATGAGAGACCAAAGTAGGAAAAAAATGAAATGGCACAAGGATAACATTAAAGCATCAGCTTACAGATTCAAGCCTTTATGTCTTTCCACTTTTTATTTTAAGTACCAACCTAGTGGATGTGCTTGCCAAGTTACTACTCACTAATTAATTTGCAATACCCTTTCAATTCATAAGGTGCTCAAACATCACTGATGAGTGACACTGGCTAAAATCAAAGAGTAACCCAAGCTCCAGTTGGCTCAAAGAGCAATATACTTGACAAAACAGAGCTCTACAAGCATTGACTCTGGAGCTTAAAAATGGTCAAAGCAAATTAAGAGAAACCACGCCAACTAAGTTGGGAACAGAACACTCCCAACCAATACGCTGAAACTCTATTATTTCCAAATATCCAGAAAAGTTATTGCACAGTTATTATTACTATTATTATTTTTACTGCTTCACTTTCTCAAACATCAAAGAGGTCAAGAAATTTATGTTCCTCTCAGTGACATGAACATCCCTGATTGAGAAACATTGGCCTGCTTTTCCATGGATAATATTGCTAAGACAATTTCTTATCAGTGACAAGTATCAATAATAGGCAATTTTGAAGTTGTATCAAGGTAGTTTTCCATATACTTTGACAGGGGAATAAATCTAACAATCATGAAAGCAACAAAAAACATGGGCTCCAGCGAGATGCGCCTTACCACGGGCATGCATGAATGGCTCGAAAAAATATCCTTTTAGCAGCAGAAGGATTGTGGGCAATACTGATCTCATAAGCAATGTACAAACGCCATAGTATAACTGAGTTATGAAGCATAGTGTTTCCCAGTGCTCTCTCAAATAATCCATGGATCCGATGCTGGGATCCTCCACTATTCATCTCAAATATCAATGCAAAAATCCAAACAATGACAGATGGCTTCTTGCTACAGTAATCATCAAACATCAAACGCAGCTTATTGGTTGTATAAAGATTACTGACCTCCAAAACAGTTATAAAAAGTTCTGGGCTGAAAGGATATATTTGAAGCCCTTGAGAAATGGACTCCCAGATTCTGGATGGATTAGATTGCTTCTGATGTCTCAGAATCATTCTGATGTAGTAATTGAAGAGAAATTCAAGCTGATAACTTTGACTTCTTCTTTCCGGAAGCACCATGGTAAAAGCCTGATCTAAAACTTGAATACCAACATCCCACCCAGTCACCAATTCTTCAAATAAAGAAGCTGAACAAATAAGGGCAACTGATTGATCATCAATACTACCACGGACCCACTTTGTTCTCACTGCATTTATTTTTTCCTTAAATCCTTGGTGTGCCCTTAGCAGCTGCAAACTTGACGGGTGGCCTTTAAAGGGAGTATAACTTAAACCACTTCCAAGGCAGGATAGAATATGTATGGCACGAGATGATGACTCGGAGATATTGCCAAAATCATTGGCCAGCTCAGCCTCAGCATACCATAGGTGTAAAAGAGGACAATTTGACTGTATATCCTAATCCAATCAGAATATTGACAAAATTAAAATAGAATAAATGAGAAACTTGCTAAGATGTTTTAGAGATAAAGATTCCTTCTGCACTTGCAAAAGACCATAATGTAAAGAGAAGGTGAAGGATATCTTTGATTGAAGGAACTAAGAACACATTCAAGGAATATATCCAATAAAAGACAAATCACACTAGTCATATTGGTGGCATTCAACTAGCTATGGAAATGACAGCAGTCATCCCCCACTAATGTTGCAGTATTAAATATTTAATGGCCAAAATACTAATGCTACCTCCTTGATGCCGCCCACAGCCCCAGATTCATCTATCTTGTCTCATTGACAGGATATCATTACAAAAGGGAGAAATAAGTCGAATAAGATCATTCATACAACCAGCCACTGCTCAATAACACAGTGAACTTTTTAATAATGGCCCCTGCAACCAAAATCAAGATCTCACCGATGAAAGCCCTGCAGCTGACAGCAGTGCCATGTCAAACACTCTTCTTGCTTGATCCATATTCCTGTGAACAGCTTCTCTTTGTGCATAAACTCCACATAACAGAATATCCTGAGATAGCCACAAAACCAAATGAAAGTTAATACGTGTAAACAATGGGTCCCAGACTGAAACAACAGAAACAATAAGTGGAAATCATGTGCTCCATGTGAGAGTTTATTTACTTGCCAAAACAGTTTGCAAGAGAAATATAAGTCCAGAACAACAGAAAGAAATCCAATTACAAGGCCTCAAATAAGTACAGAATCAACTTCATGTAGCACGCCTCTTGAAAGGTAAAGCAAGCAAACACACCTGCCGATCATTCTTTAGGAGGTGCTTAGCCAGACCTTGACATCCAGTAACTTTGCAGCCAGAAGAATCCATTTTCATCACAAAGAGCTCTTCGGCAATAAGAGCAGCTTCTTGCAATACGTGGTTACGAGGAAAAACACTTAAACAGAGAAAGGTAGTGTTGCGAATAAATCTCATGATTCCAGTGCTAGAAATATCACTTGAACCATCCAAAATTAACTCCAAATTACTATGTGCTTTACTGCAATCATCATGCAACCTTCTTATATCTTGTAAGATACGATCAGGCAATTTTTCAAAGCTTATAGTTTTCTCAATCCAACTTGTGCTGTTTGAGGAAATCCTGGAAATGGGAAAAAGAAAAAAAAAGTTGAACTCTCATGCAACTCACTATGAAAGATGCATGTGAACTTAAGGTAGTATGGTCTCTTCTGAGTAAGACCTAATCTGCATAAATAGCTTGTTCTTTGACTCCAACAATTCAAATTATTTGAATTCTACGCCTTTATCATATTCTTAAAAGGATGAAAGAAAAGGAAAAACTTCATACTTCAAAACTTGCACTGAACACATCTGTGCTTGTGCCTGTTTTGTCTATATATTTGAATGTCAAAATTTAGAATGTTAAGCATGTGAGGGCAGGAGAGTAAGAGACAACACAGAAAAGTATAAGTAGAGAGGGAGGAATTGAATGACAGTCCAGACAATAACGAAGAGTAATAGACAATGTGTGAGCAAGCATATATTAGTCTGGCACTGTCAGGGAGAAGATTAAAATTAATGCCCTGAGTATAACAAGACAAATAGATCATGCACAAGAATGCATATATAAGAAGGGAATTTTTTACCTTGAGGATATTTTTCCACCGTAAAAATCAATGAACTCCGATATCATATACAACTGAGTGTCCTCTGAGTGCAATGAAAACAGGTAATCACAAACATCTTCATACACCACAACTCTTGAAAAATGCTCATCCATTTCTTCATTTTTGCTCCCATCTACATGAGCGCAACATCTAATCTTTTGTCAGGTCAAATTAACAGTAAAAGTAAGTAAATATTTCCAAATATTTGGCGATAAAAATATAGAAAAATCCCAGGATGCCACATGCATGCTAGCATGTAGCACTTTCCCTTTAGTCAATTAATTCTACGGATTTTATGAAAGGAATAATAGGACACAGTAACACTTGTGACAAAATTTCAAGGCTCTGAACCCCCAAAGATGTATAAACACCAACATAGCATATAAAACACCTAAAGAAAAACAACTTATCTAGTTGATAGTGTCCAAGGCCATGACAGTCCATAGGAAAAGAAAATGAGGAAAGCATGATAAATGGTACAAGCAATGTCTTATGAGTATCACATTTTGCAAATCCAGCATCACAAGTATCCCAAGTGCCTTCACATTATAGCTCAAGTATTAAAAAGGATCAATCCAATCATCAGACAATAAACGGATAAAGAAAGTGGGACCTGAGTTTGTACGAACAGGCATCCACTGTTCACAGTCTCTTGATGACTCTTCTTCCGACCACCTTACCCAGGTTGAGCTGTCTTTAATTTCACCACTGGCACTTGCATCAACATCAATACCTAGTTGTTTTAGTAAGGCCTCAACATCATCTTCTTGTTTTGCATCTTCAATCTCACTTTCCTCTTCAGCTTCCCCAACCAACACATCAGCGTTGACAATATTTTCTTCGCTTATTTCAATATTCTTGCTTTTCGCTGATGGTTCTGACCATCCTGTCCAACCCCCTTTGTCATTTTCATCCAAATTTTCCTCTCTCATGAGTCTCTGCCTTGTTTCCTCCTCTTTTTCCAGCCATGTAGACCAACCAAGAGCTCCTTCTTCTCCAACTCTTGCACCATTACTGTTCCAGAAGTATCCAAAGAGCCTCTGCTTACTATGCTCAGTTAGAAGAAGAGAAGGAGAAAACAAACTATATTCGATTTCAGCTTGAAACAAAGCAGTGGCCAACTCCTGGTATCCAGCCTGCCATTCAAACCTGCAAAGACTGATAAATATATCTACCAGGCCAAGTTCCAGGGAGACAGTGTAGTGATCAGGAGGTTTGCCTTCATGTTGTAACTGCACAAATCATGCCCCCAAAAAAATAAGAAATTTAAAATAATGACTCAAGATTTCAAATCCAAGGAATTGGGATACAAGACAAAGGACCCATGGGACAGAGATTAAGTCTTAGACAAACTGGCATGAGAAGAACATGATATACAGTGGGCCTAAATGTTTCACCAGCTTGCAGACCATGTTAGAAAACAGGACACTGGATTAATTATTGTATGAAGAGAAAGTCCTGCAAAGAAACAACAATACTTTTGGGAACTGTATCCACTGGGCTAATAATGGTGCATCATTTGTGTTCTATTCTACTAGTGCCAACTTCCTCTCCAGCATGCAAAAATAAATGCCCTCTCTGGAACAGATGCATAATGCATCATACTTTGTTCTGATTACCAGCTTTAGGTGAATTACAGAGTAAAACTACTACTAAGCTTCACAGAAGTCCAAAATTTAACAAAGAAACAAAGATATGGACTTGCAGAATGTATCCCACCTCATGGGATTTGCAGCATAGATCATTTTAAAAGATTTTCCCCAGAAAAATTTATTATGCTTAAAACATAGTTTCAGATGAGCAATTCATTAACGGTAGATTGAAATTGCAATGGAAAAACAAGTATGTAAGTCATGTACACAGAACACTGAGCTTGCAATAGGCACATTAGTACGCATGATACAGCAACACCTAAGATACAATGAACAGTAGCCCAAGACAACAAGTTAAAGGACAAAAGGAAGGTAAGAACCTGCCTAAAATGCTTGTTGCATGCGGCTGATAAAGCTTGCAAAGCATGTGCGTACATTTTTCTCATATCAGAGACCTTGAATCTGGAGAATTCCCCTTGGAAAACATGCAAGAATTCCATCCAGAGCTTAAAACTCCAAGAATGCTGCCTGAGCACCTTTTCCCACCTCCCAATCAATACATCTGTACTGTCTCTTCTCTGATATGCTTTCATCAGACAAAGCAACAAGTCCTCATTATCTGGGTTAAGCTCAGTGGCCTTCTCTAGTATGCTGATCTTCTTTTCAAGAGTTTGCAAGCGAGCACCTTTCTGCGGCTGCATATTTGCTACCTTGTCTTGAAATTCAGCAAATGCTAACCAAGTTCTTTCATCATGAGGATTCTCCCTCGTTAATCTGTTGAACTCCCTCGTCTTTCGCAGGAGCTTGTCCTCCCAAGATTCTTCAAGTACCAACTCCTGTGGGTCTGAACTTCCACCAGCGTCTTCATTGGGCAACTGGACTTCTGATAAGGGTATGAATTCTTCAGGAACCACATCAGCGGACCCTTTGGGACCCAACATACAAATTCGTTTGAAGTTCCTGTGTCGTTCGAGGGCTGCATTCTTTGCGGACCAATATCGGCCACTTGATTTTATCTTATTATCTAATGCATCAGCATCGGCGTCCTTGTCTAATAAAGAATTCCTCTGGTTCCACCTATAAAATCCTTCCACTGATCCGGATAACTTATCTGGATCGTAAAGTTTATGCCGCGGAACATTCATCCTACATTTGATTAGAAGACGCTTGCTTTCAACATTTTCCAAGTTTCAAAAGCAACAAAAAAGAATCAACCGAAATCAAGGAGGTGAATAATTACCGATAGAGAGTTCCGTAGGCCAAATTATCCGGGTCGGGATGAGAATCGAAGTAATAATCCTTAGTAGGAATCGATTTCCTCGAGACAAACTCGCCGATTCCACTCGCCTTCTCCCGTGACTTCTTTGTCTTTCGATCCTTCTTCTTGCTGCTCTTGTCGTACTTCTCTTCGTCTTCGTCCTCCAACAGCTCGTAATCGTTGCTCCGAGGGCGCCGTTGCTGGTACTGGTGCTTCGCGGCCTCCTCTTGTTCTTCATATTCTTCCCGCACTTCTTCACCGACGGGGAGAGAGGATACGGCAGCGCTGATGACGGTGAGGTCGACGGTGAAGCTAGGGTTGGAAAGCCACGGAGAAAGGTTGCTGGTTGAAGCGACGGCGGAGGCTGTGCTGGTGGAGGAAGCCGCAAAGAGTGGGAAGATGGAAGCGTTCTGTTTGGCTTCTTCTCCGGGATCGCCCATTTTGAGAGTCTCCGATTGCGTAAGTTGCAGATTCTAGAGTCCAGACCCAGAAATTCCAGTCAGCCGAGGCCTTAAGAATTCCCAGTTCCTGTCCGGGCTCGACTTTTTATAAAAAAAAATAAAAAATTGTTCCTTTCCTTTAAAATTTTCATTTTCTCCGTGAACTTCATTTCGATATAAAGTGCACCAAAATCCATGTCACTTAGCGAGCAAGCTTTTCTTGAAAGAAAACCTTCCCCCAAATGGATTTCTAGGTCACCCTCCTTGGCCCTAGCGACATGAAAAGGCAAAAGGACATGAGTGGGGGAATACAGTTTGATTTTAATTTTTATCATTTTTTCATAAAAGGCTACTTTCTTTGTCTCAAGTTTGGTGTTTCATTTGTCACTTTAGGCCGTCTTAAATTTTTTATATTATTTTTTTCAGTAAGTTTTACCAATCAACTTTATATTTATACTCCTTCCATTCTACTCTCTAATTCAGATGGATATAAGTTTTGTTTTGGTCTATTCTATTCATTACTTCTTTGATCTACAGTGGTCGTCGTTGGCATTGCCGCGACACCTTCTATTCTCTGATCTCCGGTGGCACAACTAGCATCATCACAGTACCATCTGTTCTCTATATCTCCTCGGTGTCACCGAGATTGCAAACCCATCTCCTCATTGTTGTGCCGGCTAAGGCGATGGGCGACAGGCCATCTAACGCCAAGAGATTAGATGCAAAGAAGGCGATTTGATGCCGAAAGATCGGACATGAAATAGGCGATCTGAAGCCAAAAGATTGGATGCAAAGGAGATGACAAGCGGGATACCAAGGGATCGAAGAGGGCAAAAAAGATGACAATGGATCAAGGTCGACAAAGAGAAAAGAGCGATGGATCAAGGTCGGCAACGAGAAAGGAGTGACAAACATGGGCCAACAAGGAGAAAGGCATGACAAATCGAGATCGGCATAGTTGACGGAGGCGTGACAGCATTCCATCACTAGGTCAAAGATGGCAGAAAGGGCAAACTTGGCAGCGACAAATCAAGGTGAGGCATGAGATTGGCGCAACGGAGGTAACAAAAGGGTGGCAAGGCATAAGATTGGAGAGATGGAGGTAAAAAAGGCAACATCGAGGTGACAGAGGTTACGGTGGCAAGGCAACAGATCAGGGGCGATGTGAGGTTAGGGCGACAACGTGAGATTGCAATCAGGGACGACGTGAGATCAACAATCGGTGTAAGACAGCTGATTTCAATGGCTGCTGGAGGTGGTTAAGTTATGTAGCAGATAAGAAGAATGATGGGAAGCGATAAAAATAGGGGTATGATTGAAAAAAAAAAATACTCATTCTGTCCTAATTTAGATGAAACGTACTTCTTTTTTGGATATCCCAAAAAAGTTGAAATGTTTCCTCTTTTGAAAAATTTTAAACAATCAATTTACCTTTTTATCCTCATTTAAACTCCCACTATGTGAAACCCAATAAAGAATTATTTTTTAATCTTCACTCAATTTTTCACTGCATAAAATTTAAAAAAAAATAATATTTTTTTAATCATTATTTAAATTCTCACAACACAAAATCCAAAAAAAAATTAATTAGTTCCATGTGTAACATTGAAAAAAATAACATAAATTACATACACCTTAATCTCTGTGTCCAAAGAAACGTTTCATCTATTTTGAGACAGAGAGAGTACATTTTTATCATTTCTTAAACTCCACACTAAACACAAATAGAGCAAAGAATCCATAACAGATGAAGTATTTAATACTAGCTCGAGTATCTTCCGGATCTCAAAAAAGCAACCGTTTCCCCTTTTCTCCTGAAATATATACGGATAATGGATACTTTATTTTAAAGATATAATAGTATGATCCGATATCAACCAATTTAGTACCATATGAAGCCATGTACTTCAAATGGAAGATCACAGACAGAAGTTATACAATTTTCTCCAACTAAAAACATAGCAGCAGTATTTATTTTTTTTTTAATATAGAACTCTTAAAGGACTTTTTGGCACAAAATGGACAGAATTTGTTTATTGGTCACTGCAAACAGTAAAAGATGTTAGATCATGCCCTGTTTTCCGATGACCGTCGCTGTAATGAAATTGACTGTTCAAACCAAAGATGGAAAACCCTTTTGAGCTGACGAATTTGTTGTGTTCGACTTCGAGCCCTTTCCTTCCCTCAGACTGCACTCTAAACCCAGGAGGGCCAAAAAAATAAAAAGAAGGACGAGAACAAAATCCTGCAAACACAGATGATCAAACGATGCCATTTGACATCAAATATAGTGCAAAGGTTCATGAAATTCAGCAAGCGATCACGCAACATACAATTACACCAAAAGCACACGTTAAATTACTAATACTTAACGGGCTTGCTCCAATGGCGTCACCAGCCAGCCAAAATTGGATAGACCAAAATAATTTCACAAGCTACTCTTTCAACCCTAAAAGAATTATCACATCTCATGTACAACAGGATTAGATTTCCCCCTTCCGACAAAGTGAACAAATTCATCAAACAAACCGTCGGACAACCATGCGCGCCAAGTTACATTCTTCATAATAGCATAAAGTTGTTCTACAAGCTTCATATGGGGAAGTGAAAGACATCTCATCAAACAAAATCAAACACACCTTTCAACGCGTTTTGCAGGCATGTGAAGACGGAAAAAAATAGCATCTTCTGCAGCAGTGTAGCTTGAGATAATTAATGGATTGTGTCAGTGACCGGGTGCCGCACCTCCCCCTCCCATTAAAAGACAACTCTTATCCATCTCACCTAACCAAGCTGGTCTCAGATGGTTCAAGCCGATATTGGTTCATAAGGGTATGAAAGCCATGGATGTTTCAGAGCTTCAGATGCAGAAGGGCGCTTCTTTGGGTTAATCTCAAGCAAATGAGCCACGAAATCAATAAAACCCTGGTCCCCCATCGGTAGCCGATGCCTTAAGGATGTCTTTTTTGGTATCAGGTATTCCAGTCTGTTTGTTTCCTGACGAATTGCAGTAACATCACTTGTTAGGCAATGTAAGTCACCAATAACCATCTAATCCGATGCTTGATTGATGATCAGAAATACTCTCAGTTTGATAGATAGAGATAAGGATAGCAGAAACCAATGACGATAGATTATCTTTCCTCAGCATATTCCATATCTAGCACCCTGTAATCCTTCCAATCTTGAATTCAAACCACATTTGAAAATTTTGACCTTCTATCTTCTGAACTTCTATTTAATTCCCCCTCACTAAATGTAGTAGTATGTTGCACACATACTAATGTATCAAAATTCCAAAGGGAGGACAAGAGAGCTACCTGGTTACGTTCATAAAGCATATGATTCTTGGTAAAATACTTGTATGTATCTCGCCCTTTGGCAAGCATGTCTTGATCGATCAAACCTATGATCCCGATTACCCTTGCAAGTAAAGTTGCAGGGGAATCATTTTGAAAGAGGACCTACACAAAGTTTCAGCGAAAAACATAAACTAAACTGCAGAAATTTTCTTCTAGTTAATTGAAGGTAATATTTGTCACAGTTCAAGTCAAACAGAAGGTGACTAGAAGATATGATGTAGTTGGATATTTCAGACAAAAAAACCAATTTAATCAAGGCACCTGAAAGATGCTAGAAAAAGCCTCATAGTTTATTCCCAGACCAAGTCAATAAAAGATAGTGCGTGATTGGATATACGTAAAACAATCAAAATCACAAAACTAGTCATAGCCACAAACTCTACTCTATGTTCAATTATTTCATCTCAAAACTATACAGGAAATCCAGGATATCAAATATTGCACAGAGGCCCTCACAAGATTCGAGCATGCAGAAACACACATGAAAATCTGGTATCATACTTTACATGGAGCTCATTAACAAGCACACGTATGCTCACATTAAACAAAACTTAAAGCATAGCATTAAAGGCTTTGGAATGGGCACTTACATTGCCTGTGCAAAGTTCAGCCAAGATACATCCAAGAGACCAAATGTCTATCTTCTTGTCATATGGAAGTCCCAGGATGACCTCTGGGGCACGATATGACCGTGACTGGACATAAGAGCACAAGTGGTCTGTCTCAAAACAGCTACTACCAAGATCAATGACCTTCACCTCGCATCTACTGTAGCTCTTCACTAATATATTTTCAGGTTTAAGATCACAGTGAATCAGCCCCAGGCCATGCAAAAATTGGAGGGCTTCCAAGCACTGAATGGTAATTGACTGCACCAACAAATTGAAAGAAGGTTAAACTAGTAGCACAACCAGTGATGTGCATGCATGAAAAGCTGTATGGAAAAGATGCATGATGGAAACCTGCAATCTCGGCATTGTAAAGTACACCTCTCCACCTGATTCTCTATTGAATTTATGGAACTCGTACAAGTTAGCCTTCAGAAGTTCACACACTATCAACAAGTGCTCCTGAGAGTCCATGAGATTCCATGATTTAATACAAAACTTCATTCAGTTGAATCATTTAGACACGAATGTTTACACAAGAAGCAAAGAAGGAAGAAAGGAAAAGGAATGAATGTATCAACTCACTCTATAGTAGAAGTAGTCATATAACCGCAAAATGTGGTACTTATCAGCGGGATCATGCTTGTTGACATATTTCAACAACTTAATCTCATCAAGGCTTTGGTCAAAAAAGTCCTTGTTGTTCTTTATGATTTTCACACAGACATCCATTCCTGTATGCAGATCATGCGCTTGTATGGCTTTGCTAAAGGCAGCTGATCCAAGATACTCAGTCACATGATACCTCCCAGCTATCACAGAATTCAATACAACATGGAAATTTTTGTCCTCTTCGAAGCCAGTTCTGAGGGGGAAAAGGAAAAAGAAAAAGCTTTAATGTACAAATTTTTGACTCTAACAAATGTAACTGATTGAAAGGTAAACTTCTTAGTTTTGGCTCTGTCAAGCAACTGTTTAAACTCGTAGAACTTCTCCAAGGAATGGGCGGGGAAAAAAAATGCAACAACAACAACAACAGAGTGAGAATCCACCAAGTCATGTTTCTCTCTGTCAGTATTAGAAGAAATTATCCATCTGAAATTCAAGGACTTCCACCCAGCAAACAGAAGGAATTAAAATTTAAAAACAAAAATCAAAACAGAATAAAACTAAAGGACATATACATTAAAAATGGAAAAAGGAAACAGCTACTTTTTTGTTGGAACTTTAGCTGAGTAAGCTAAAACCGTTCTGGGAGACATTACGCCCATTCTGATACCCAGTAAAGGGAAAGTGCAAGAAATAGAGAAAAATGAAAACATATTCTTTATAGCAAGATAAAACGGCTCCAACATCTTCATGCCAACACCAACAAGTCTAACATGAAGATGGAGAATATTTCCAGATCTCATCTCAGCAGACAGGTGAAAAGGAAGGGACCAAGTTTAGCTTCAAAAGTCCAACCTCAATAAAACTTGAGAAGCAATCAGATAGATTCAGGAACATTAATATCTCATAAAGTGAGAGGACAAAGGAATTAGAAGCAGTTTTAGAATTTTTTTCAACTGGTAGCTCAGCAAACATGCCACATTTACATGTGTATGTGTATGTGTCTGAATTCAAGTTAAATGTACCTGTTTTTCCTATGAACAATCTTTAGGTTGAAAGTCTCAAATTCCTCTTCCTGGGCCTTGATTTGTCTCACTTGCTCTTGGACAGCAGCTGCCTCCTCATCCTCAAGTGATGCCCCAGGATCTTCTTCCCTGATACCACTGACTTTCTCATCCTCTTCTTTCTTGGTTAGGCCTCGTTCATTATATCCACAATTAGAGAGTGATGAGGGAGACGAATTAGCTGATCTTAGAGCAATAGCATTATTTTCATCTCTAGAACTTTTGGCAGTTGAGGAATCACTACTTTTCCTCCTCCATTTAGCTAGCATGCTATCAGACTCCATCATACAATCATCATTTTCATCCGTAACAGCTGTGCAATTGTTTGACCACAAAGACTTACTTGAACCTGCCTCTCCCAACTGACCCTCTCTCTGGGGAGGTGGAAAAGAAAATCCCCCTTCAGTTAAATTCTTGACCTCAGTACATACACCTTTATCATGTCCAACTAAATAAGCATCCTTGTCATGCTTGACGGTTCTCTTTTTGTCTCTATTCATTCTTTCAATATATCTTTTCTCTACATCATGATGGGAGAGCATTGACCCACCAGTCGGATCATCATGATCACGGAAGTATTCTAGATCCCCTTCACTACTACCTCCAACCAGACTTTCACGCACCTCACTGCCAATATCTGCAGCATCACTGTTGATACCCACACCAATTGACCTGACTGAACCATGCTGATCATCATCCAGACAAAGATCATCAAGTCGAGATCTTCCATGTTCATTCAGCACTTTTCCATCTCCTAATACGAGGAGGTCATTTGTCTGAGGTACAAATCCCTTCCAGACAGGTTCAGCACGCATCAAGTTTAGCTCTTCCTCATCCATCAACTGTCCATCGTAGTTGCCAATTAGATCATTTTCCTGACTTCTGCCATATATTTCAGTCACAGAGAGACCCATAGGATCATCTGAAGCAGTAACTGGTTCAACATTCTTTCCTGGGAAATAGCGCTCTCCTGAGAAGTAAGAATCTTCTTCTGCAAATGACTGATCATCATCCTCATCTTTAGTTGCACCTCTTTCCTGTGGATCTGGAACACTACCATGCACTGTTCCCTTCTCATTATCACTTGGATAATCAATTTCATGGGCAAGAAACCAGGCCTCATCCTCAATGGGTTGTCTCATGTATCCGACATCATCATCATCATCATATTCATCAGAGTCCCAATATTCATTAGGATAATCAACAGATTCACTCAATCCATCACCAACAGTGGCAAAACCAGAAACAAGATCAGATGCATCTTCTGCAATTCCCTGACTCACAGATAGCCAACTTCCCCCAACAATTCTTTTGGTACCTAGATTATCATACGAAGAATTAGACCTGACACTGACAAACGAAGTACATACAAAAAAATGCAACGAAAAGAAGATAACTGGGGAAATGAGTGGAAGATACCAACAGTCTAGCCTAATAATCCACTCAAGATAACTGGGGAAAAGAGTGGGAGATACCAACATTCTAGCCTTAATAATCCACCCACTTTAGGGACCAAACTACAGGAAAGAATAAAGCTATCAACCAAATCTGTCATCATTCCCAAAATGCCCAGTCTGGATCTAAGTTACATAATTCTTCTACTTGGGTCAATTTAGAAGACAACTTTCAGGAAAAACCAGCTCTCTCATCATATGCTATACTTAAACAAACATAAAAAAGTGTCTTAGAAATCGTTCATCTACAGGCTGCAACAAAGGTTTTCATGATCAGGGGAGTTCCAACAAATCAGTAGAAGAAATGCATTTAGGGGGTCCAATAATCATCACAGACACAAAATATCTTTCTGGTAAGACAAGTTACTGTTACATGCTTACATTAGAAAACATAGAAAAACACCTGGAAATTGCTCACTTGCTTCTTAAAGAAGGATTGATAGATAAAATAATGTCTCTTTAAATGTTCAGGGACAATCATAGGATTGGTATAATTGAAAAACACCAAAAAACCAACCAACACTGTTGAGTTTCAGTCATAAACCATAGTTTTATCTTATTTTATTTATTTGTTTGTTTGTTTGTTTGTTTGTTTGTTTGTACTGTAGAAACAGAATAGTTTAATTTTAGAGAAGCCAAAATGAATTTAAAGCATGCAGTTATCCTGTGAAGTGCCACCTAAACCACATTATATAGAAAATTAGAAAGCAATTTGACATGAAGAGAGTCTAACTGATTAAGGATTCATTTGGGAATAGCGTTTAAAATTAGTATTAGAGGTCGAAGTAAATTATAAACAGTTGTGATAGCTTTTCCAAACCTCTATGCTCAAAGCTACCATTGGATAGCTTTTCCAATCTTTAACGCTAAACATTGTCACTGTTCCCAAACGAAGCCTAAGTGATCATATGCAGATAGACATATCTACAGTTTTCCAGAGTTTAGAAGTTTCTCATGTATAACTACCAGGACACATGAAGACTAATTCTGCCTTAAAAGATGGCCAGATTTCGCAAACTTACTGAATATTATATAACTCAGGATCACAAAGAATAAGCTTTATACATAAAAGGACAAAACTGGGCATTCTCAAGAGCAGCTTGCCCCCACAGCTAATGGAATCTTCCACAAGTAAACAACTAAATCTGATACATGAAATCAGTCCAAACACAATGCTAGGGAATATCAGACAGAAAGAAAAGAGAATGGAAAGGAAATATATGAAACGCAAACCAAACTACAGAACCAGAAGATTCAACAATGATAGACCCAGCAAGTGAAATCACAATTTAAAACTAAAAATCAGAAACACCAAATGTCACCCCAAAGAATATATTGTTTATTTCTAAGCATGTGCATCCCTGAACAGAACTAACCTGACGAGTTAATTTCTTGTCCAACAGGAACATCCAGATATGAGCCTATATGGAAGGAATTGTCACCATTAGCAAGCTTCATACCTGGACCATCTCGATCATATTTTTCCTCCCAACTAACAACCAAGGACTTATCCTCAGATTTGAGCTTGACTGGAGGCAGCTTAGGCAAAATTTCCTTTGGGTTATCAGATCCAAGGGGGAAGGCTAAGCTGGTCAAATTCTTTTCCTCAGGGTCGTCTTCCGACTTCTCAAAATATAAAGCTCTTCCAACTTCATCCACCTGTCCCTTGATCATAGCCCTGATATCATCTGCATTTGCTCTCAGCTTTCCTTCTTTCTTATCAATAGCACATGCAGTCTCAAAACTGGTTGATGCACTCCCCTTGGTGAATGGAAATACTGTCTTGACAGAACAATCATTCCATGTCTCTGAAGATGACGTTGTAGGCTCATCAGATCTCAACCATGCATTATTATCTACAAAGTTCTCCTTCAGGCATGCTTTGCTTGTTCTTAACTGCTTCTCCGTCTCTTTTGCCTGCATCCTCTCATTTTTGGAATCTAAATTAACTTTGCTAGAATTTCCAAGCCAAGTTCTCTTTTCACCAGAATATACAATCTCTTCGCTGGAATTCAGGTCACCACTTCCCATATCATGAGCTTCACTGGTGCGATATCTTGACAGCTCTGAAATGCTCATGTTACTTCCGAATCTGTCATTTTTGTAAGAGTCAGAAGGACCATTGCTATGACTGAAGTTCCATGGTTGTAGCTCAAGCACAGTTTCCTCTGGTGCTTTGGAGAACGTGAAGCTCTTGTCACTTGTGATGATGACTTCATCAGGTTTATCTCGTTCACCAGCAGAGGCCGCTTTTCTCCATTTGCTTTCAGAACCATTTCTCCCAGTTCCGCACTCTATTTCTTTGACAATAAGTTCTTTAGAAACTTCGCCAATATTCTGAGAACTCGATCCTGGATTTTCAACCATTCCTCTGTCCCTCTTCTCTTCTTTTATGACTTTCCCAGAGTCCTTTTCTTCCAGGCTAAGTTTCTGCAAGAACCCATTCAAATCAGGATGGTTGCCAAGCTCACTGCGCAATGCTGCCTCAGCCCTCGTGAAATGATTCTTCCTCAAGAAGTCCAGAACAACATCGATTGAGCCCATATTTGCCATTTGAGCTGTTGTAATCTAGAAACAGGTGCTAGAAATAATTGAACAAACCTGAAAAAGATTACAAAAAATATATCTAAATCAACAGTAAGAATAAAGGGAATTTCAGTTACAGTGACTAATTTTCAGGAAGAACGATAAACTTCAATCTTACAAGAGTAAATTCAAAACCAAATGAAAATTCAAACTTGATCGTGCCCCCCTCCCCTCTCCGTGTCTCTCAATTATCAATGGTACAGTTCCCTTTGTTTCTTTTCCGGCATTCATAAAGAAGAAAAAGATAATAAAATACTATAATCTGTTTGAACCTGTTATTGCAAGAAATTTTCTTTATCATATCTAAACTCCTAAATTTGGAATTTATCTCCAGCATATCCTCAGACGTCAGGGTAGAGAACACTGTCTTTTCCCTCTAGACTGAATTCAACTAACAAAACTATAAACCAAATCCCAACTTCTCACTTTATACAAGTAAGACAAATTATCAGTACGAGGATACTTGGTTGAACAGAATCGAATCAAAATGAGCCATTTCACAAGCCACCGGTGGCTCCAAGGCCGAAATTAAGCTGGTAATGACAACAAACCAAATTCCAAAACCCACATTCCCGTAGGCACAAACAAAATAACAGAAGCAAATCCATCCAAACAAGAAAACCCAACTGCACATCGTGCATTTCCTCAGCAAACAAATACAAAACCCTAGAGGAGCTCCTATGCTCAACCAGCGACTCACAAATCAACCCCGCAAGCGCGAAGATCCACCTATACAAAACAGAACCCTAGAGATCGTCCGAAGTACCTGAGAAACAGTACGATTCAAGAAATGCACAAGCCAGAAACCCAGACAACAGATTGGGAGCCTGAAAACGACAACAATAACATATTCAAATGTACGTAGGGTGTGGGAAGGACTTACAGATCGAAGAAGAGTGAGAATCGAAGGGGCTTCGAGAGAGGGAACACGACCGGGTTTTGTCGGGTTTGGATTCCATGGCCGCACTAAGACATGAAACTAAAAACTCAAAATAAAAATGGTAATTTTCGAATAAAAATCCGCCCGGGTTTATTCGTTTTTCCGTCTTCTTTTTCCTCTCTTCCTTTTTCCTCTTTTTATTTAGTATTTTTATTTAAGCCCTTACTTTTGGCCTGCGCTTTCTCTCAGCTCTGGCAGGTGGCAGCGAGGCCAATGGGAGCAAAAAGTTTCGATCACAATAACGACAATATTAAATCCGAGTTTTGATCCCCTGCTTTCGTTTGTTCGCAGGACGCTCTCGAGTTCTAACTTGATGTTCCTGGTGAAGTTTTCGTCTTTTTATATCTAACGGCTCTTCTTACTTTCAACAATGAATGCCATAGGAACTGAATAAATGTATTGAAACTGAAATTACAATGAGCATTGACTTGTCCACAACTGAATTTTTTTTTTCAAAAACACTGAACTACGAAAGGTGCAATTGTATTACTGTTTTCTTGTTGATATTGACAGAAAACAAGTCACTTGAAGTTTGGAATTGGATAGCTGCTTCATGCACGTATAAATTACTTGTTAAGTCACGATGTAAGACCCCTAATTCTATCACAGTTGATATAAACTGACACTTAGCAACATGCAAAAACCTATCTATAGGTAAAAGATGAATCAATGGGTCTTATATCATTAAATCACAAATCTCGATACTCCTCCTTACGTTAGAGCATAAGAATTGATGGTGCCTAACTTGCAAGCAATAAATCGGAATTGATCATCTCCAGGCGCTTTAGTTAGCATATCAGCTAATTGTTGTTTACAGTAGACATGTTAAACTACCATGTCTTTGGTTTAAATCTTTTTTCGGGGTAAAATGACAATCAATTTTAATATGATTCATTTGTTTATGAAAAAATTGGATTTGTTATGATGTAGAATAGAGAGTCATTTGTTGATGCTACGACACTATGAGATCTTTACACGAGACATTCAACCAAATCAGTTTACTTGTTGTAGTTGTCATAGTTTGATATTTTGCTTCTACAGATGACTGGGAAATAGTTTATTGTTTCTTCGATTTTGATGAAATTATAGTTTTTCCAAATTTACTTGTTTTTGAGTTGTACGCCTAGTTTGTATCATAATATGCGTGAAGTTCCATCATATTGTCATTTGGAAATAAATACCTTGTCTAGGAGTTCTTTAAGTATTACAACAAATACATAATGGTGTTAAGATAAGCATAATAGGGTCTTTTGTATGAACGGGCTCAATAGATTGACTTTGTAGGTGATGTTAGGCAGTGTAATTGTGACATAGATCAATTTGCCAATTAGTCATCGATATTGTTAAAGATCCTTAAGTGACTTATCTTTTACCTAAGCCAAATGTTGTTATTATCGAATGAGAAAGACTGTTGGCTTGCTTCCTACCATCATTTTTCCTACAATATGTCCAATGTGTATTTTCATTGTGACAGAAATATTCCTTCTAAAGACCAAGCCTTTTGACTGAAAATACATCTTAATTTTTCAAGATATTTTATGTGAAATTTGTTTTGTATGTGCTGCTTTAATTTTTGAATCTACCTTAAATCATTACTTACAAAATTATGCCATCCATATAAACTAATACTATGGTAAAACTATTTTCTAAATTTTGTAGTAAATAGTGAATAGTTTATCTTGATTGTTGGAACCCATACTGCATGAGTGAGTGACAAAACTTGGCAAACCATTACCTTAGAGCCTGTTCCGGTCCATAAAAAAAAAAACCTATTGACCTTAAACATTTGATTGTCACTTTTTTCATTATACCTAGTGGTGGTTCCATTTAAATCTCCTTAAAGAAATGCATCATTCACATCATATTGATGTAGTCCTCAACCTTTTACTATAGCTATAGAAACAGGACACCTTACTATTGTTAATTTGATGATATGGGCAAATGTTTTTATGTAATTAATCTCTTTGACTTGTTTGAAGCCTTTGGCTAATAATCTAGCATTTTATAAGGTTCTATGTTTTGATCATCTTTACGCTTGATTTTGAAAACCCATTTAGAGTCCATAGGTGTTTTACTGTGGTAGATGCACTAAGTTCCATGTATTGTTTTTCTCAAGAGCCTTTATCTTACATTTTATGGCATTATGTTATTTTGGGTTCCAGTTTACTTGATCAAGGTTTGAGGCTTGGGTTGGGTTGATAATATTGCACAAAAGTCTTTATGACCATAACTAAAATGTGAGTAGGATAAATTATATGTTACAGAGTAAACTTTACCAAGGAAGTATGTTTTGCCATGGATGACAATGAAGAACCTACTTTAGGCCTTACATAACGAGGTGATGACAATGAGGATCCTCCTTAAGGTAGCTTATGAACATAGTTTTGCAAATAAGAAGGTGGACGAAAGTCAAGTTGAGGTTTTAAGATCTTTTCAGAAGTTTTTTACACAACTTTATAGCTTGAGTTTCAGTAACACTTTCTTCTAGTTTGTTATTATTGAGAATGACTTTTTGAAAGATATGTGTGGGTTCAGCTGTAAGTATTTTCTCTTTGATTAGGTCATTTCTTGCAAGATAATGAAAGTTGCATTCATAGAAAATCACATCTGTGAGGTTAAGACCTTTTGTGTTTCTTGATAAAAAAAATTTTGTACCTTTTTCCCATTGAGTCCCTAGTAAAGATATAAGGCTTAGAATGTGATTGAAAATTGTCATGAGGTCTTGGATTTATGATAATAACAAAGGTTGAAGTTAAGGAACAAAAGGAGTTACTTAAGTAGCCTGTGGAGCAAAAAACTGTAGTTGTTATTCAAAACAACCAATTGGGTATTTTTGAAGAGCAACATGAGCAAATGGTTCATAAAGAAGAATACCCACTAAAACCTACCCACCAAAATGAAGTAAATACAATTGAAGCGGTAGGTTTAAAGAGGTCAATAAGTGTAAAGAAGCTAACAAGCTATGATGATTTTTTAGTATACCTTTAAGAGCTTGATTGTGATATTGAACATAAAGATAATCCAAAATTGTTTTCATATGCCATGAGTACAAAAAATTCTTTTTTTTTTGCTTAATGCTATGAAAGAAATATAGAGTCGATGACTAAAAACCAAGTTTTGGACCTCATTAAGTTAGCTAGAGGATTAGTGGCGATTTGTTGTAAATGCGTATATAAGAGCAAAAGGATGCCTAAAGTAGAACAATATAAAATCAGGCTTGTTGCCAAATGGTACACTTAAAAGAAAGACATTGACTATCATGAAACATTCTCTATAGTCTCTAACAAATATTCATTCTTGATAATAATGGTTTTGGTAGCTCATTTTGATCTTTGAGTTACACCAAATAGATGTAAAGGTGGCATTTCTAAATGGATTTTTAGAGAAAAAGTATATATGACTCAACCTGAAGGGTTTTGTCTTAAGCAAAAAAGTCATCTAGTTTGCAAGCTTAATAAATCTATCTTGGGCTAAAGCATGCCTCATGTTAATGATATTTAAAATTTTATGATGTTCTAACTTCTTATGGTTTTACAAAAAACATTGTGGATTATTGTATATACCTTAAGGTTAGTGAGAGCAAAGCTATTTTTTTTATCTTACATGTAGATGACATTTTGCTTGCAACCAATGACTTGGGCCTACTTCATGATGTGAAGAAGTTTATTCTCAAAACTTTGAAATGAAAAATTTGGGTGAAGCATCCTATGTTATCAACATAAAAATTCATGGGAATCAGTGTAAGACTTTAGAGTTATCTCAAAGGCCTACATTGGTAAAGTTTTAGAAAAATTTTGTATGAAATATTATTTTGGATATGTGTTTGCTCTAACGAGGATGTTAGTCATATAAATAAAGGAGATTATGATATCTCATATCATGTATATGACCTTAAATTGTAGTACTTGAAAATTTAACACTTAGTTCATTTTAACCTAAGTCAATTGACTCCAAAATAGCTTATTTTTATTCTTATATCTTTTTTACCTAAAACTAATTTTAATTAAAAGCCAATGTTATGTAGCTACAATAATCCATTTAAAATATAATTTTTTATAATCTTACTAAATTTTTATGAATTTTTCTAATTTAAGTCATTAAAAAATAAAAATTCATAAAAATTTAACGACACTATAAAAAAAATTCCAAATGGATTATTGTAGCAACATAATATTAGCTTTCAAATGAAATTAGTTTCAGGCAAAAAAAATGTAAAAGAAAAAATAAGTCAGTTGACTTAAATTAAATGAATTGGCTCTTAACCTTTATTCTTTTCCCAAATGATAGTTTATGTAGTATGGGTGGGTATTCTGTGGACTAATTATGGACTTGCATTATCATTGTAAAGCTGCTGGATAAGGCTACACCATCTGTTTGGTTCGCAGCTACTTGGTCCGTAAAATTTTTTCCTAATTTTTGCCATTGTCCTGTTTTGTTTTTATCTTTGTATGGTTTTTTTTCTACCACAAGTTAGGGGAACCAATTATCTTGAACCACTCATCAATAATATGTTCATTTTACTACAAGATTACAATGTGCTTGATTTTTGTTTACATGTTTAGTCATCTAGGTCTTTAGTTCTTTCTAGGCTTGAATACAAATGTTGCAGCTTCTGTTGGTGTTCGTATGGTAGAAACACTTTGTTGTTTTTCTTCCTTCTTCATCACTACATAGGCTTTGTAAAGGCTTGGTAAAGGTTCTATGTTTAGAATAAAAAATCTCACCATATTGATTTGGTCATTAAGTCCCATGAGAAAGTAATGTCTTTTTTAGCTATAAGTTCTGTTGTTGCACCACATGTGCAAGTCAATATATTTGAGTTAACAACTAATCCCAGAATCCTTTGAGCTTAAAAGTAGGCTACATCTGACATATTCACTGTTATATGAGTGAAATTTCATGTTGTAATTCATGGATGCAAAGTACATTGTCTTGAGAGAATCTATCTTGTATGTTTCTCCACATATTCGCTATGGTATCTACATAGGCAATGTCGCAATGTAAGTGTTGCCAATGCATTAAAAATCCACGAGATGACTATTGAATTGAGGTTCTCCTAAACTTGTAGATTTACATCATCTTGTGCTAGTTTTTTTTTTTTTCAGGGTTCCATCAACAAATCTCATTCTATTATTTACTGTAAGTGCGTTATGCATAACCTAACATCGAGTTGGATAGTTTTTGCCTTTGATTGAGTAGCTGACAAGTGTAGTCTCTAGACTATCGGAAAGGGTAAAAAATGATAGAGATAAATGATCATTGGTACTGGTTTGGGAACTATAGGCAATGACCTTCTTACCATCGTTTCCTACCAAGTTTAATGATTTGTTATTTTGGAATTAAAGGATCCTGCTATGATACTATTTAAAATTCAAAGTTTAGAATTGGATACTTATTTCATTCACATACTAACTACTTATATAGTCATGATAAAGATTCCTAACTTTATCACAATAGCCATAGATAAGGCTTAGCAACATACAAGAAACTTATCCATATACAACAAGTAACAACTAATAAGCAAAAGACAAGCCAACATGAAAAATATAAAAATCTCAATAAAGTTAAACCATAGCACAGTTGCAAAAACATAGGCAAATTCTTTAAATGTGGCTCCAATTGCCTGAAAACGTGAAAAATAAAGCTAAATATTTTTTTAGGTACATAATAGAGCTTACTAATAATTCTTTGAATGTGATGAAGCTTATTAAGGGAATAAGGTGCATTATTTCACATCATTATGGATGCTAAATGATTAAGGCCCAGTTTAGCATTAGCAATTAATATTAGAATTTTAAAAAATTGTCTAAGAGTAGGTTTTATTTGATAATTTTAACCATATGATCGTAACCATTAATAAATTATTTGAAACTTTAATGATAAGCACATTTATATTTATAAAAAATTTCCTTAATTGGAACCTAAAGTTGAATGTTTATGAATCCTAAATAAATGATAAACTCTATATTGGGTTCCCTTCCTTATTTTTTTGTCTTAAGCAGGTCACATACTTTCACTTTGTCTTAGTGAGGTCTCTTACATCATATAACGCATCCTTTTTTACTATTTTCTGCCACTTTTTTTGTTAATTTAAATGTAACTTCAGTAAAAAAATATATCTAATTTAGTTCTTAGATTTTCTTCATCCTACTCATAAAATGCCCTAAAATTTATAAATTTAAGATTTTAACCATCCTCCTCACATTACTCAAATACGGAAAAAAATGACGAACGAAAAATCATTTTCTTCACTCATCTGGGCACAAAAGAGCCATGAAACAAATGAAAGCCAAATCAAGATAAAAAAAAAAAAGGGCCGTAGCTTCTCCCACCAAGGAACTAAAAGATACCAGAAAGAAAAATCAGACTAAGATTGAACCTTCCTTTCCCATGTTGCAAAACAAAAGACACAAGAAAAAAAATCAGACCAAGATTAGACCTTCCTTTCCCATATTGCATTTCCTTGACAAAATAGACCTTCTCAAGCATCAGTTTCTCTGACATGAACTCAACCAAATGACCAAAAAGAGGCGATGACTAATAACTATATTTGGACGAAGACGATGGTGTCTTCTTATTGATCAATACATCTTTGACCTTCTCCAATGTCAATCCTTCAGCCGCTGCCATTATTATTCTTCCAGGCACAACATAAAGAACAAGATTAACAAAGCCCAATCCAAGATCCGATCATGTCTGATCCTATCAGAATCTTAATCCAAAATCATCGAATTTAGAACTTTGAAGCGAAGTTCGATGGAGTTGTTCTTCAGCCTCATTAGAATCTCAGCCTAATCTAGGATCCGATTTTATCTAATCCTCGCAGTGTGATAGAGAGGATAAGGGAATATGTTTTTTCAACGAGGTTCTAAAATGTGATAAAGAATGGATTGTTAAATAAGTGAGGGATTTTTTTGGATTAAAATTATATCTAATTCAAAGTGGGTTTGCTTCATATCAGAATACATGACATTGGACTTGGGCTTAAAGTTGGAAATGCCTTCAGCAGGTGAATCCAAAGGTGTTGGAAACCAAGGATGGCAAAATCTAACCCAACTCGATAACCTAGCCCAATCCACCCATATCTGAGCCCGACACCGAAGCCCATTTGACCAAAAAAACTAACGACTTGAACCCAATTGTACCCAACCCAAACTTGAACTTGAACCTGATTGAAGAAAAACCCAAGAAAACCCAAACCCAAATGACTCAAACTCGAAATACCCAAACTCGACAATGACCCGAGCTTGAATTGACCCAAACACAAAATGCCCTATACCCGACACTAATCTGACCTTAACCTAAGATGACTAAATCTGATAAGACCCTGATTTCAACTTTTACCATAAACGTTAACTTTTCTCTTTCATTATCTTCTATATTTAGTAAGTCCTAAATATGGAGACTTCCATATTTAGTAACTTCCATTTTTCAGAATTTTCATATTCAGTATGTCCCATATTTAGGAAATATGACTTCCGTAAATAATCATTTCCATTTTTTTGTATTTCCATATTTAGTAAGTCTCATATTTAGGGAGGAGACTTTTATACTCCCTCCGTCCCATATTCTCTGCAACAATTTCCTTTTTAGGTTGTCCCAATTTCTTTGCAACATTTCCTTATTTAGTAAACTTCTCACACTCAATTTACCACAATACCCTCATATTAACCTCAGTTTTAAAACATAAATATGCCAAAAATTCCTTGAGCTTCTGTTTATGTTTCCCCAAATCATCCCCAAACTTCTCAACAAAAACCCTAAACTCCATCTACCTCATTCTAGATTGAACAAGAAATTGACGCCGATCCCAATCGTTCCATTGATTGCCGGCAATAGGAGGCCGAGATTGGCACCGACGTGTTGGCAAAAATCAGTAACGAGCTCAATTTCTTTGCTCTTTGCCCTGCTCGACTTGAGGTAATGTGGCCGAATTGGTTTCTCTTTGGTTTTTTTCTTCAATTTTGCTCTTCTGTGTGATCCGGTTGTGATTGTGTGTGGTATTTATAGTGCATTCTGACATCGATTATGCTTGTCACCTTGTTAATGTGACTGCCTCTAATGTGGTCCGATGAATTGTTAAGAGTTTATTTGGGTTTTTGACCTAATATGTGGGTCGGTTTTTCCCTCAATCCTTATGATCCCAATTGTAGACATTTATTGCATTGAGCTCGCTAAATTGGAAAGGTGTAGAAGGAGAGTCGGCTACATTCAAAATAGCTTTCCCCCTGCACTAATGTCAATGTCTTTGCTAATTTTTTTTTTCTAAAATAGATGCACATACATGATTGCTATTCACTTAATCTTCTCATTCTGGTGGTAATTCCTTTTGTTTGTTGCTTGCATGCTCATCTTGTGATAGGCATTTTATCCATATGATGTCAGCCACCAAAACCGATTAATCAAAGTGATAGATTGATATGTTGTTCTTTCCATAGCTTGCACTTATTATAGTTTATATTCTTTAGTTAGTCAGTTTATTTAGTTAATCAGCTGGCTCTTTGTACCATCTAAAAAGATATGGTTTAGTTGCTTAAAGAATGGATGAGATAAGAAGATAAAACTTGAAAAGTAGGAAACAGGAAGACTATGTTGATTGTATTAATCTTGGCAGTAGTTATGTTGTTAAGATAACAGGAATAAATTTTATTTAGGAAAATCATATTGTATACTTAAATTTTATTGAGCTTCTTGATTAATGAAGCTTCTGTCATCACTTAAGCTTAGTTTTTTGTTAAAGTATGTGGGATTTGGCAATAACATTGATTTAATTGGATCTGGAAATCAAAACTTAAAGTGCTTGCTTAGGATATTGGCTTTTTTTTGTTCCAGTTTTCTCCTTTCTTTGCCTTCTGTCATATATGGTTGTCCTAACTCAATATTTTTATCATGTTTGTGTTATCTTCCATTGGATTGTGGTGGTAGGTTAAGTACCATTATGAGTGCCCAAAACATCTCAGTAACTTCTGATCGAAGAGGGAATGCCATGCTCCAATGTCCAGATACAATGACAGAAATGCTTTAGATTCCTTCAAAGCAGGCAACAAACTTGGTTGCCATTTTTCCATAACAAACTACACCACAGTAAGTCTGTTTTTCTCGTATCTCGTCGGATTCCAGCACATCTCCATTAGGTAGGACTTGTGCTCCAGCATCTGTAAAGCCAAGCAATATGAGAAATGTTTAGTAATTATTATAATACTTCTTTGATCCTTTTGTTAAGTAAAACCATTTTTCATCTATATGGATATAATCAAACATGTCAATAAACATAGGATTATGCATGAGAGAGTTCTTTTCAATCATATATAAACAGAACCTCAATCTTTCCTTCTTATTTTCATCGAACAAGTAAGGCTTTATGGCATTTGAGTGGCGCCGAAGAACTCTTTCTTTCACTCGTCGATGAAGAGTTGATTTGGACATGTAAAGCTCTGCTGCCAGAGTTCTAACGGTGGTTCGACGATGTAATGGGACTGTAGCCACTTTACTTAAGTTGACTTGAATTGGTTTAGGACCTGTATTACTAGCAAGCTTTGTCTTAATAGAAAATGGTCTGTTATTGTTGATTCCATCCTTCACCGCATTCCAAAGTCGTCATACAGTTTGTCGACTAACGGAAAATTGATTTCCAATAAGTGAAACTGGTCCTTTCTTAATCTTTCCCCTGCTATTGATCTCCTTCATTAGAGCGACACATATTGATTGTCTTTCATCATTGTTTAACACATGGTGTCGTCACTTCTGAATTTGTTGATTCAACCCTGAAGTCATCAATGTTGGCCTTAAGACAGAGAAATAAAGTACAATCTGTGATTAATAGGGGCCTGGTATTTTTCAAGTATGTTGCACTTTGATGATTCAGAAAGCTGAAGTTTCTATTTGACCTTTATGACAATGAGTTAAATTTATGAAAGAATGTCTTCCCGCCATAATACGCTTGAAAAGTTCAAAGCCGACTTTGCCGCTAAACATAAACCAATTTTAACAATTTTTGTTATCAAGGGTAATTGCGTCCAAATATACATTATTTCATCATCCCTAAATCTTCGTGCCATAATCTTAAATGTTCCAAACAATAAGGGACGGAGGGAGTATTTAATAGCTCAATTTTTTTCAGATGTTCATGTTTAGTAATTATTATATTTTGAGAGAAGATTTACATATTTAGTAATTTTCATTTTTTGAGGACTTCTATAGTTTTGTAAGTTTCAGGTTTGGGAAAGAGAATTCCATATTTAGTAAGTCTTATATTTGGATTCTTTCAAAACAAATAACTTTTATATTTAGAAAGTTTAATGATTTTGATAGACAATTATTAAAATTACAACATTCAGCCCAAAACTTTTACGTATAATGTAATAAGGTACCTAAATTTTAAAAACTTTAATTTCAGCTATCTCTAATAATTACAACATAGGTGCCTAAACTTTAGAAATCTTGGCACTTTTATCCAAAATTTTTCAAATTTTACAATTAGTCACTAATAGTGAACTTGAGTTGCATTTCATAGTAATTAGAAAGAAAATTCATCAAAACATAAGCATAACAAAATTGTCATAGTGTATGTCTGGATGATAACTTGATGAAAATCTAAATGACCTGTACAGTGATAATTGAAGGCATGGGTCTAAAAAAAAAATCAAGTATTATCAATAATGTTAAATTACCTAAATATGCACTAAACTATAATGAATAAGATTTTTATGAATATTTTGATTAAATATACTAAAAAAAGAAAAATCAATTTAAATTAAATTACACAAAAAATTTGAATTCTTTGATTTAAATTTTAAAAAAAATTGAAAAAACATTAATTGATTTAATTATTTTATCCGATACGCTAGTAATTTAAGCGAACAAATAGGTTGACCTGAATCTAATCTAAAGCTACCCGAGACTAAAATTGACCTGACCTATAATGAACCCGAACCAAATGAACCCAACCAAACTTTACCCGAACCTGAAATCAACCCAAACCTAAATGGCTCAACCTAGATCCAAATTCATGTTAACCCGATTAAACTCAAACCTAAATAACCTGACCCAAACCTAACCTGACCCATTTAATTATCATCCCTTTTGAAAGCTTAAGTTTAGGTGACTCAATGTGGAAAACGATGGCAATCTCTCTACTGTTAGGGAATTTGGGGAAATTGTTGAAGAAGAAAAGATCAGTCAGGAGAACAATAGCGACAAAAAAAGAGTACCTCAACTTTCTCCCAACTTGAAAATTCGATATTTCTCGATAAATCATGGGCAGAAAATAAGAGGAAGAATCGTATCAATTTGTGATAAACTCCGTCAGATTCAATGGCATTTGGGATGAACAATAAGCTAAAATTGTCTCATTTAATATGAGCACAAATTGTTTCAGTATTGATTATTGATTTGGGTTTTATATATTTTTTGTTTTATTTACTCAAAATTTGAGGCTTTATGTTGTTTCTTGGTGGAGTTTGATTTCTCTTCAGTTAGGTGAAATATTCAACATTTGTGTGTGAGGGAAAAGATTGATTGATGTGTTAGATCTATAACTTTTAGGATGTTAGAAGTATGATGAATAAAGTATAGGGTGTTAGGAGCAGGATGAATAAATTTTAGGGACTTAAGTTGTTATTATTTATAAGATTCTGTTAAAATTAACAGCTTCACTGATGGAAATCGTCTTGTTTAATCTGAGTGTAAATCATTTTAGTCTTGATTACTAATTTAGGTTTGATTTGTTTTTATTTGATTTGCTCAAAGTTTGAGGCTTTATGTTTTTCCTAGTCGAGTTCTATTTCTCTTCAGTTGGGTGAAAGATTTAACATTTCCGTGTTTTTGGTTGGTGTGTGAGGAAGAGAAGTGACTAATGTGTTAGTTCTATAACTTTTAAGGTGTTAGAAGCAAGACAAATAAAATCTATGGTGTTAGGAGCAGGATGAATGAATTTTAGGAACTAGAGTTGTTATTTTTTTTTTTACAAAACTTCCGTTAAAATTAATAGTCCAACTGACGAAAAGTATCCAAACAGACACAAAATATAACTTAAGGGATCTCGTTAGGACAAAATAAAGTTATGTGACCTAATTAGGACAAAAAAAAAGAGGAAGAATACCCAATATAGAGTTTACCCCTTAAATAAATATAATAAATATTACACTTCATTTTAACTATCATTTATGATCGAAATTAGACTATCAAATTACTAGCTTTAATACCTGACTTTGTCTTGAGATCAAATTATAGAGAAAATATGGTTAAATTTAAAATGTTAAATGTATAGATATAAAAATAAAATTTAAATACTCGATATTACTATAGGAATAAAAAACATTAGAAATAATAAATAATATAATGATAATTTTAAATAAAATAATAGGTAAAAATGTTATTCACCAACATGAACACTTTACAAGTAAAATAAAGTGGTAGTAATATGTGTCTTGATATTATATGCAATAGTTTAAATAAAAATACATAATTATATAATTAATAATCACGTGTTATTAGGTAAATTAGTATAAATCATATTCAAAATGAACACAACATTCTATTAATGTTAGATATTATTTTAATTTTTATATAGTTCATAGTAGTAATAGAACGTAAATCAGATAGTGAATTATACAATGTCTAGTTAAGACAATTATGTAAAGACATTATGGAAAAAATTTAATAATTAACAAATCATTGAGTATATTTTAGACATTAGCATGAGGTGATACAAATTGTTATCTTTATATATTATTTACAAAATTTTGGATTAGAAAGAGAAGAATATAGATATGCAAGAAAAATATATTTATTATGGTGTGCAAGCTACTAAAATATATATAGGAAAAAATAAAAAATAAGTATGAAAATTTTAAGTATTAGTTCGAAGAATATAGTACTAGTTTGCTAGCATCACCAAGGAACACCGATGCCGGTTGCATTCCCCTAAACTATCAATTATATATCATATTCTTATAGGTTTTGAGAGACAGACAAGTTACCTCACATTCTTTATAATAACTTATTAAAAGAATAAATATAGGTACATTGGAGTTTCAAATGGTAGGTTTTGATATAGGGTAAATTAAATATAAATAGGTTTTGATATAGGGTAAATTAAATATAAGACAAAGGACAATTAACCTAGCTTGCCCTTACCAATAAAGATGACAAAAACAACTTTATTGCCCCTATCTTACCTAAACCTAGCCACCCAAACTCAACCTTACTTGCAAAGTTTTGGAGAGATTACTAGTTTAACTAATTTTACCTAAAATGTAAGAAAACAAATTTATTATGAAGTATTAGGCTACTAAAACATGTATGGAAAGAATAAGAAAAATAAAAAGATAAGGATGATTATCTTAAGTATTAGTTCCAAGAACATAGTTTCAGGCCTTTATTGCAGTTACCGTCAAGGGACACGTACTCGACTGCCACTCGCCCAAATTACCAATTTTGTCCCATATGCCATCTAGATTTTGAGAAACCAGCAAGTTACCCCATATATCTTTAAAAAATACTGATATGTAATTAAAGAGGGGAAAGCATATTTACAGAAATAAAAAATTGATAGTTTAAAATATTTATTAACTATAAAAAATTACTAGAGAGATTGAAATTACTAAAAGATAATTATCGTATAGTTTAAATACAGTTTCAAAAGTTGTTATCAGGCAGTGTAAAAAAAATAGGGGGCAAAGTGTAGGTTTCTCAAAATAGAGGGGACAAAGTGTAGGTTAGACCAAACCACAGGGGGGTCTTTGTAATTTTCCTTTAACTAATTATACTGCGTTCTACCTCTCATAACTTAGTATATTTATTTCTAAAAATTTGACTCTTATCTCAAAATAAAGTCATAATCTAGTGTAATTCTATGTAACTTTATTTTATAAATTTTTATTTATTAATTATTTATAAACATACATATTTTTTTCTAAAACATACATAAAATATGTAAGAAAAAATGGATAAGTGCATGTTACCTGCTTACCAGTGAGGGGTCGAGTACGAATTTATTGCATGTTGAGAGGGTTTAGATTTAACAATATTCTTCTCAAACCTCCTTGTTCACATTTGTACCTATCAAGAAAGACTCATTACCCATGATCGCCCTAACGCACCCCTTCAATAAATACTTAAAAAAACTTTATGCCAAAACAAATACATACTTTATATCAAAAGATTTGTAGTTTGATGAAAATGTTGTTATTTTTTTTTTTTGCAAAGAAAAAATGTTAATTACTTTCTAAGATGATTGTTTAAAAAACCAATTGTCTATAACATAGGCTAGGGTTTTAGTTGAGCCAAGCCAAACTCGAACAACCTTAGCACCTTAGCTCAAGTTCAACTAAAATTTTTTATCAAAATTATAATGTGATAACAATCATATATTAGGTGAATTTCAACTATTAGATAATTTATATTTCAAAATGTTGATAGTGGTCACAATTAATAGGCGCATGAAAAATTAAAGAAAAATTTGATTTTCAAATTTATGCCTAAGAGTATAAATACCTAGCTAGGTATTCAGCATTAATAATTAAGTTACAAACTAATAATATTTATAGTAAAATTAATCTAATATATATTGAAGAGCTTTCCTTTTTTTGTGTGAAGTTAATGTGCTAATTTAGTATGAAAAAATATATTATAAAAATCTACTCTCTCCGTTTAAAAAAAATGAAATGTATTTCTTTTTTTACTGTCTTAAAAAATGGAACATGTTTCTTTTCAGAAAGTTTTCGACTTCTAATTTACCTTACTACCATCATTTAAACTTTTACTATACAAAAGCCAATAAAGAATCTTTTTTTAATATTTATTTAAACTCTTATCACACAAAACCCAAAAAAAGAATCTTTTCTTTCTTAATCATTATTTAAACTATTACTACACAAAATTCAAAAAGTTTTTTTTTATTTTAGTTTCATGGGCAAAATTAAAAAATAACATAAATTACATGCACTTTAATCTCTACGTCTAGAGAAACGTTTCAATTATTATGGGATGAAGAGAGTATTTTAAATATGTTAATGTGTAAGACATCACAAGGAAGGGAAAAAAATAATGAAATTTTTTTTCCAAAAATATTAAGATTGATATTTTGGTGCCAAAATTATAAAATCTTGGTATTGATTAGCAAAAGAAAAAATTTGGAAAAAAATAAATTTTATCTTGAAAACGAGACCATTATACATTTATACGCTTTACATAACTATACTTATCAAGGGTTAAACTTACTAAATGTTATAATTACAAGAATAAGAATTTGTGGGTTTTACATAATGAAAACACTACTAAAAAAAAAAAGATTTACCAATGTTCGTTACTAACAGCTATTTGTTGGTAATTTCAAAATTACCAACGCATGGATGTTGGTAGTGAGCTGTTGGTAATCAATGCGTTGGAAAATTTTTACTAATAGCTTAATTTAAGCCGTTGGTAATTTCCAACGTATAGCCATTGGAGAACCGGGCAATAGAAATTACTAACGGCCTAAATGCATATGTTCTTTATTAACGGTTTAACTTTTACCAATGTTATAGGCCATTGTTATTTACCAACGGCTTAAATTGTTGGTAAATACCAATGTGTTCGGCTATCGGTAATATTTCAAATGAGAAAGGCCGTTGGTAATTATTTTAAAATTTTTTAAAAAATTAAAGCAATTTCCAACAAAGTGACGTTCGAAATTGCCTTTTATTTTTTAAAAAAATATACAAAAAAATAAATAATATTAAAATTCCTAATATATTTTACTAAATTAATGTACGAAAAATTTAAAAATAATATTAAAAAACCTAGAAATTAACAACATTGATAAAAATATATTTAGTAAAATTACAAGGTGTATGGAGGCCGCGTGTTGTGGCGGTTTATGTGATTATTGCATAAATTTGTGGAAAGACATAGAGACTTGTATAACAAAAAAATATACTTTCAAGTTTCAGCCATTGTAATTTTTGAACAAAATAATGTTTACATCTTGCTAGGTAGAGGCTGGAGCAAAAAATACTGCTACCAGAAATATAAGAGAAACAAATCATGGTTACCAATATTTTGTTTTAGAAGATAATAAAAATGACAAAAAAATTAGAGACCAAGAGAACAAATGAAAAGGTTTGGTGACTCGCACATTGTAATGACTATTTTTTGTAATAAATTTTAATAATAACAGTGCGACACAAAATATTTTACGTGCTTCGAAACAACAATAAAAGAATAATGATAGAAATAATGATTAAAGCTTCATTTTAAAAAACAACGATAAAGAAAATCAATAAAAAAAAAGTTAGGATCAAGACAAAAAAAAAAAAGAAAAACTTTAGGCATTAAGGATTTAATAATTGACTTAATGAAGATAAAAATTGTTTAACTAAAAAATAAACAAATTTGAACTAAAAAATAAATAAATTATGGTCACCAATATCTTACTTTAGAAGATAGTACATAAGAAAAACAAAAAGTAAAATTTGGGGCCCAAGATAACAAATAGAAGATTTAATTGCATAGTTATAAAATTCAGGGACTAAAATATAACATGGACATAACTCAGGTCCCAAAAAGAAAAAATGAGAAAGTTAGGCAATGAAATTGCGTTTTAATAAAAAAAAATGTGAAATAGACGAAAATAAAAAAATTGTAACATAGGCCTTCAGAAAAATAAACACCTTACAAAATGAGATAAAACTAAAAAAAAAGCAAATCGCATCCTAAAAAATCAAACATAAAAAAACCATGGCCCAAAAAAAAAAGTTACTGAAATAGTACCAATGTTCATCTTTTGAATATAATAGTAATAGTAATATGTTATATTCAAAATATTATACTCCCTCCGTCCCGCATTGTTTGCAGCTTTGGCAAAATAAAATGTTGTATATTTTTTCTTTTTTACCCCTGTTTGTGCTTTTCATCTCTTCAATAGTACTTCAATGTTCCGTCCGTGATCTTTAACGAATATAATAATATCCACCGTAGTAAATATGTTGTCTTCCTATCGACCGTCATCTAAATATTCCACTGCCGTATTCGTCGCCGTTCTTGGCGCTGCATTATCTCGGCGGTTGTCTTCATCGTCGGCACAAAGATCTTTATTAATACACTCCTCCCCTAAAATTCGGCCTCCTTCGCTTTTGTCCTTGTCTCCTACCTCTGCTTCGCAAGCCGCACATCGCCCGCCGTCCTAGTCTCCTTGCTCTGTTGCCCTGACCTCTTCACTCCGTCGCCTGGTCGGCCTGACCTCCTCATCCCGTCGCTCGCCCTGAATTTCAACTGGCCGGCTCAAATGCCGGCAATTGGAGAACATAGCAAAAAAACAAAAAATTCACAAAATTATAAGTGTAAAATTATCTAGTAAAACTTACTTGAAAAGGAAATGGTGCAAAGAATTCGAACTAAAAAAAGTTGCAAAAAATACCTAAAATTATAAACAAGATTTTATTAATACAAAAATTCAATAAAATTTCAAATTTTCAAAAAAAAAAAAGATAAAAATTCACAAAATTCAAAAAAGCTTTTGAAATTCATAAAAATTTACCAAAATAAACAAGAAATAAAAAATTCAAAAAAACAAGAATAAATTTAAAAATTCAAAAATTACAAATATCACAAAAATTAAATAAAAATTCACAAAATTAAAAAAAAAACTTTACTGAAATTAAAAAATTAGATAAACTAAAAATTCAAAAACCACTAAAAATTAAAAATCAAAAACAAAATTCACAAAATTGAAATGGGATCAACAATCAACAATTAAGCATAAGAAAAAGTATTAGATCAGGCACGAAGAAAATCAGATATACAAATATCACAAACTCAGAAAAATCGCATAAAAGGAACTATACAAAAATTGCATATGCACAATTCAAGGTCATTTGATAGAAACTAGGAAATAGAGGACCGACAGGATCGAGGAAATCTAGGCGACAAGCTACGATCAGTGAAGGATGGAGGTGATCCAGATGGCGGGCGGTGAGGAGATCCAAATGGCGAGCGGCGAAGGACGGAGGAGATTTGGACGGTGACTGGCGAAGGAAGGAAGAGATCTAAATGGCTGGCGGCGAAGGATAGAGGAGATCCAAACGGCCAGTGGCGAAAAAATCTAGACGGACGGGCAGGTGGGCGGTCAGAGATGAGAGGATAGCGAGATGACAGACGGGTGCAGCCAGTAATTGGAGGCCGGACGACAAGAGGAGGGTGAGAAGAGATGAGAGATGAAGACTATGAGAAGGGTAGGTTAGGGTGACCGTGAGAGTATATAAGATGATAAATTAGGGTAAGATTGAGATTGTAAAATCGGATCGTAAATCGTAAGATCCTACTAAAACTTTAAATTTCTTACCTAAATAAAGGGTTCATGTAAAAAATCAAATGTATTGGATATTTATCTAAAATTTTAGTATTATAATAATATAAAATATCTTATTTTTATTTCCTATTTTTTTTGTTTGTCTTGTCCATTTATATTTGTTGTCTTGGGCAGCGCGCCTTTTATTGCTCTACAATGTCTAAAACTTGTTGCTTTCTTGGAGGGGAAGAAGAGAAAAAATGAAAATTTTTAATCATTTTTCATACCTGCTACGTGTTATGTTTTCTTATGCCTGGAGAAAAGAATAGTAAAGTGGAAAATGACAGACGTTTGTATTGACAAAAATGAAATTTGAAGTACTGCTAATTAAAGAGAGCTCAGCATTTGTTCTCTTTCTCCCTCCCTTTTCTCGTCTTCCTATCTCTCTTTGTCCCTGTTCCGCAAACCCCTCCCTCTATCTGTTTCATCTCTCTCTCTCTCTCTCTCTCACCCTTGGCGGCATATCAGTCCTCCCCTCTCCCACTCTGATTCTCCCACACTATTCAATCCGAACACTGGCTAAGCGTCCCCCTTTCCGTCCATCCTACCTAGTCGATGTCTCGTTCTTTAGTACCGCAAGAAAATAAAAAAAAAGAAGAGAGGGCTATCTCAGCCAGGCTTAGCAATAGGCACACAGTTCTTAGATGCGAGCACATGTGGACAATTCGGCCTCTCAACGGTCAATGCTGACTATGACCGGCTTAGGTCTGCCAACGTCGGTGTGTCCAAGAAGTCTCGTGCACTATTAGTTAATAATCGTCACTTATAAATGGCTACCCATAAGTCAATGACGGTCTCGGCCTCGTTCCTCGTAACCTCGAGATAATTCAATAATTATTATCTTACTAGTCTACTCAATCTTTGCGGCTGTCCCGCAAAAGAGAACGCTATCCCACCATCGATCTCTCTCACCACCCCCGCCTAAATAATTACGTGCCGTCATTTAGAATTTTCTAGATACTATAAAGTTATATACGTATGTCTCAATTATTAGAATTATTATTACGATTTTAACTCTATTTACCTAATAGTATGCAAGCACGTCATAAATATTACAAGGTCAAATATTCATATATAACAAATCACAATACATGATATACTAAATCCCAGGGTCCGGATGTGCCCCAATATATCGGATTAACGAGAGGGGAGAGATAAGGAGTATGCCCGGTACTCTGACACTGTATACAAAACTCTCTGCTTTGGGACAAAATCATCACACGTCCTTTTTGTTTTATTGCTTTTTTTTGTTTTTTTGAGCTCTGTTTCTTTTTCTTTATACGACCCTGATCTAATCCTGGAGAGATTTGATAAATGGAGAGAATTGGCAGGATCAAATCGCTCAAGGGGTTCGGCACACGAGAGGGAGACCTTGTTTTCAAGAAGCGTCATCCGCGCGTCAAAGTTTCTGACCCTAACTCGGGCTCCCGTCTATCGCTGTCGCGGTCCTTGGACATTCTCGCTTACTTTTGATTTTATACGCAGCTCGGGGAATTGCGCTCTCCAGAAGCATGATCGGTCGGGATTTCCCTCAGTCAGAATTATGATATGGCTACTCTCCTTAGATAGACCTTCTCCACCATCGTAGAAGACTAACACTATAATTCCTTCGTATGTATCTTACTATAAGATAACGGTATAAAGAATAAAATGTACGAATCAATAATAATAATAATAATAATAAGAAGATAATACTCGCTATTATAATTATTATTATAATTATATCAACGGCTAAATGCGTTGGTAAATTTACCAAGGGTCTGGCTGTTGGTGATTTGCCTGTTGGAAAATATGTAAATTATTAACGTGTTAGACTATTGGTAAATTATCAACGCATTTGACTGTTGGTAAATTTTAAATTTTTTTTATCAACGATCTGGTCGTTTGTAATTTGGCTATTGGAAAAATAATTTTTTTTTGTGGTGAAATGACACACTTGGAAGATGTAAAAAAAAGAAAAAGAAAAGTAATATATTATCAAATATAAATGAGAAATTAACATATACTGTACAACATAGAGTTTTGTTTTTCTTATCTCCCATCAACTTGTCTCCATGTCTCTATCTCATCTTTGCATTTTCCACTATATAATTTATAAGTGTGTCATTGAATATGAAAATATTGAAAAATGAATATTTTTTTAAAGAAAATCCAATAATATAGATAAAATTTAGTTAGAATTGTAATCTAAAAAATAAAATGTCATAATTCAAATCTTGAAAACATACAAAATAAGGATTTTATTAGATTGAAATGTATCACTACACAATAATATTGTGTTAATCAAAATAAATTCCCAAAAGAATACACACACAAAGAGAGGGAAAGGAGAATACAAAGAATAAGAAGAAAAAGAAAAAATCTAAATTCAAGATATCAATGACAAAAAATCATGTATAATTTTAATCTTGGTAAGTATGATTTTTGTAGATGAAACAATGAGAGATGACTTATATGTGTATAAGGTTTGTAAGATTATGATGTGCTAATATATATAGAGAAAAAATGTGAAAGAAAAGACATCAGTTTTTCAAAATAGGTTACATAATATATGGCTAATAAACTAAATAAAGTATTTATTTATGGAAGTTATATATTTAAAAGATTAATTTTTCAAATTTAATTGCTATGCATAAATTTCTGAATTAATGCATAGTTGATTTTTCTTTTAAATATCATGGTAATTAAAAATTCAACGATCCAAGTAAATCTGAAAAAAATGTAATTTTACAGCCAATGGAAGAACAAAATTGAAATATTAGTGTAAAAATGAAAGACAACGGCATGACAGTAAAAAGCACGTAGTTAAAGAAAAAACATTTTCAGGCATAAAAAAAGATCTTGCTTTAGTAAATAATAATAGATTTATAAATAATCAATATAATTTTTTCAAATCTTTAATACCATATATATATAAAAGTCCTAAGTAAAGTTTCCAACATTAACACCAAAAAGAGTTCACGCTCTCAACAGCAACGAAATTGCCATGCCATGGCGGATTGTCGATCACATGAAATTATAATTATGCTAAGGACTTCCAATATTGCAACTTCGATTGATTTCCTAGCCCGCTGAAATTTTGCCAATTATTATATGGCAGTATGGAGCTCCTGAAAAGGATGAGATCTGCATATTAGACCATGATTCCCTCATCTCCTTTCTTCACATTGTTGTCCTCGGACATAATTGTAGATCAATATATTTATGATATTTTTTTCAATTTTTGAAATTAACTTTAATTTAATTTTTTGTTTTCATATTTTTTTTTTGATAATTTTATCTTCTCATATCAGTTATTGTTAAAAAAAAAATATAGAAACGATACATATTTTGAAAAATTTATACACATTTATATATTTAAATGTCATTGACGAAAATAATATAAGCCTTTTAACAAGGTCTAAATGCACATTTGACCTCTCAACTTTGTTGACTTAAAGAGTTAGTTCTTTAATTTTGATTCGGTGCGACTTAATTTTTCAACTTTAAAAAAGTTAGTAAATCAGTATTTCATTGTACATTTTGACAGTTTTCACTTCCCCATCAGCCTCACAACCATCAATCCACCACCGTCTGTCTCTTTAGCCTACTGTGATCGCTATGCCAAGTGTCGTTGTTAGACGACCAAATCTGCCATAGCTAGATATGCACCCGTAGATCCATTTGCTACCCTTGGTTATTGTCGTTTGTCCATGAGCTTCATTGCTACACCAAGGTGCTGAAAGTCAAACTTATTGTTGAGTTGCCCAGCCTAGGAGCAGAGCACTCGAGCCTAGCCACTGTCGCTTGCCCTTTGCCATCAGCCAATTGTTCTCAAATAAGAGTGGTTTTGCAATTCAATCAAATTGCCTGATCAATCAAGGGACTTAGTCACACTAAGTCAAAATTAAATAACTAGCTCATGCCATGTTTGCAAAGTTGAGGGACTAAATATACATTAGGTGTTTTAACAACGGCATTAGTTTTGTGGAAATGCTTTGAGAGGTGAATTCAAAAATTGGTTTAACCAGTTTTTGAGTTTGATGAGCATTCTATATTTACAAATTTATTGTCTAAGCTTTTTATCTCAAACCTTATTCACTTCTATGGAGAAAAAATATTCATCATTTTAGTCAAATAAAAAATCCCTAAATTTAAGAGTTCAAGCTAATTGAAGAATTACGACAACTCATGTACGGCATGAACCATTATAAATCACGTCTTATATGAAATGATATATTCATATCGTACAAGCTAAAAAAAGTATAAACTCTAGAGGTAGCCTTTAACCTCTAAATATATATATTTTATTTTAGTCCATAATATTGATCACTATGTTGTAATTCTACATCTATTAAAAATATTTTTATTTTGGTCCTAAATTTATAAAAATATGTCCCACTATTATTTTTTAATATATTATTTTGTATAAATTTAATAATATAATTTAAAATTCAATACCCTATATATCAAATAATTACTTGAATAAACTTTTTTAGAAAGCAACTAGACTAATGAACTGTTTTCCTAGCACAACCTGAAAAAGTTAAAAAGATATTAATTTTTAAATAAAAATTAAAAATATTTTTTAAATTAAGAAGAGTTCCAATTAATATGAAATTTAAAAATTAATCATTACATAAAAAACACTCATTTTGTCTCACATTCTTTACAATACTTTTTTATTTTGGTTGTTCTATATTGTTTGAAATATTTTTTTTAAAGTAAAATTTACCATATATCATTACTATTATACCCTTATTCTCTCATCCCTTAATTCCTCTCTTCCACGCTAAAACGAACAGACGAACGGATGATCAAGATGAAGTGGACAGTGATAGACGCGATGGACGAACGATCAAGTTAAAGCAATTGGAGATCAATGAGATGGATGAGATCAATGCGGACGGATAGAGAGCAACACGGACGAATGTAAAACAACAAAGAAGGGCGGAGAGCGATGCAGACAGACAAAGACTGATGCAGACAAACGGAGATTGATGACTGCAGTGAATCATTGTCCTCCCCCGTCTCCGGTTGCTTTGATCGATTGATTCACGCTATGACGGGGACCAATCTAGTTGCTATAATCAATGGATTTGCCTCAAGACAAGGACAACGACAATCAGGTCATTCCTTGGTTTGTCAAACCTCTACTAGCAATGCATGTATGTTGGTGGATAGGAAAAAGGCTGATTTGCTTTAAAGAAGACAACAAAGATTGATGAAGCAAAGGGGCAAAACTGAAAAATAAAGGCAGAAAAAGTTTGGTCTTAAATTGCATGCAAACTCATTTGTTTAGAAAAAAAAAGGGATAAAGGAGAGTACTAAACATTAACCGCCTATTTGTTTGTAGTTAATACACTTGAATTAACGCGTTTTATGATCTCAAATTTAAAATGAATGCAAAAGCCTTCTTAAAGTTGTCTATATTTACACTTTTCTACCCCTGACCCTGTCGCCCCTAACCCTTGACCCTGTCGCCGTCGCCGTCAGCCTGACCCTTGAACCTACCGTCACCCCTACCTTAACCCTGCCGTCGCCCCTACCCCCACCCCGCTGTTGCCCCTACCCCACATTTGCACCTAGTCCTAACCTCACCACTGCAGCCCATACCCCTGACCCCACTGTCGCACGAACACGTCCTAATCGTATTGACTATCCCGACCTTGTCGTCCCTCAACTGCCCACTCCCCTCGTCAATTCACCTCACTCTTCCAAATCGTGCTCTTCCGATCTCCCTGCTATTAGCCAGCCCACTCCCACTACCACCCGATCACATCCTCCCAGCGTCCATCAAGAGCACCACCGTACTCCCCTAGTCGTGGACAGGAAACATCGCAGCTTAGGGTTAATAGTTGGGTGTGGTACAAAATGTAATTATTAGCTCTTTAAGAGGTACTATGAAAATATTTTGATCATTTGGGCAAAAAAACATATTAACTCCATTCTATTAAACTGATCCCATCTGGGCCTAAAACATGTTATTTTGAAAAATCTTTAAACACCCTAAAATAACATCTATCGGCGTTGTTGTTTCATGAGGGGACTGGGGACCATATGTATATCAGTATCAGTATTATTGTCATGGTGAAAAATTGAGGTCCGCGTCGCCTTGTCCGTATTTTATCACAACCCTTCTCAATGCTCGTTACTCTCTAGTGTCGCCAGTCGCCAGTCGCCAGTCGCCGCTCAGCTTAACTGCAAGCAGCCGGAGAGGGAAGATATCAGCCGCCGTGTAAAGAGGTTCCCAAGAGCGTGAAACCCGATAGGAATTTTGATTTCGACACTCAAGTTAGCACCTATTCAAATTCAACCACTCACAGGAGTACGAACTCGCCTGCAGGCTAATACTGGGAGAGACGAATAAGCAGCTGAGCGTCGTCCCCATCGAAAGACGTACCGAGTTGATGGCTCTTCAGCTCACCTTCAAGTATCCGCTCACTTCCTCTGGAAATCGGAACTTTCCCCTCTCTGTAAGACCCCCAATCGTCTTTTTCCATTTAAGCTTCTCATTCCGATCATCGTCGCTCATTTTCCTGCTCTTCATCAGTGTCCGGGATCGCCGCAGCGCGTCTCTGTTTCACGACTTATGGGCTCTGGCAATTCTGCAGCTATTTCATGGAAAGGCCAAGGTCTATTCCTTAGTCCTTTTTTTAGTCAGTTGGTTTTTTGGGTGTTCAGTTTATATTTCCCGTGTCTTTTTCCCCCCAGCTTCGTATGATCCCGAACTTCGTTATGTGCTTGAGCTCGCCACTGATGCCGAGTTGTACGACGTTCATAGAATCCTCTTTGGTCCCAGGTTAGTTAGCTAATTGTTTCTCGGTTTCAGCTAAATTCATTGGATTTTACGAAGTTCCCTCCCTTTCCTTCATCATTTGTGGTCAACAGGTACATTAGAGTTCACCTTATCGTGAAACAAAGTAGGACAAAGAAATGCATATTGTGGACATTATTTTGCAGAAGTTCTTTTAGGTGGTACCAAGTTTTTGAAGTTTCATCTCATTTTAATCACATTGCAACTTTGTTCATCTTCAGCTATTTTAGTCCATTGTTGAAGTCAATAATCAATGGAGATGCCGGGGAGTTTGTCATGATTGAAGCAGACCTTGAAGAGCGGGAAAATTTTATATCAGCTTTGGAGTCACGATTCTTGTTTCTTGCAGCTGATGCCCGCTCTATCCTTAGGTTAGCAATGCACTGCCAATCCATTCATTAGCTGTGGCAATGATTGAAGTATCATCTGCTTATTGTATGTCTCCTCAAATCATGCTTTTGTGGGAGTAGTTATGGAACATAAGTGAATTGCTCTCAATCACTCTTTATAAGAATTTCCGCAAGCAAAAGTAAAAGTTTAATTTCGTTCTGCCAGTGGAATTTTGAAGACTGGGAACTGAATCATTTCATTAAATCATCTTAGGGGCTGGAGACCATCATATAGAAATGTCTTGCTTTCTGTGAGAAAAAAACTAAGTGTTCCTTGCTCAAGCAAACTGCCTACAGAGGACTTGGAAGCAGAAATTTTCCTTCATCTGTTGCAAGAATATTCGAGGTATTTACATATTCAAAACTCCAAGTTAGTTGCATAGATCATTTTTGTCTTTTAGCCTGAGCAGTTGTAATTTCTAATGATTGGGTGAGAGTCCAGAAGGTCTTCAACATAAGCATCTGATGCATAATTCCTTTATATTTGTCATCCCAAAAGTATCGCATGTGCTTTTCTTGAGAAGTGTTGGTTCTGGTTTCTCTTTAGGAGGTTTAAGGTGGTTGGCTTGTATTATTTAGGTAATTGACCAATTGTACATTAAAATAGGTTTTGTCCTACTTTTCTTAAGATTACATTCAGCAATGGCCCAAAATGGTTTTAGTTTTTGACCATCCAACTTTCTCTTGAACAAAGTCGAGAGCAGCTCTTTGCTGAGACAGATTTAACAGTGAACTGATGCCTTAAATTTTCAATTTCATTCATTAGTGAAGAAACCGGAATTTTCCCAGGACTATGGGGTTTAGGAAATTCTAAGGTTAACAACAATCAAAATAGTCTAGAACTGGGAGTCAGCAGCTGGAAGGCTCAAGCCCTTCCTGCTGTGAAAGGTGGAGCATCACAGGTTTTCTCAATGATGTTGAAGGTACTCTTCTCTTTCCTCTGCTGCTTTGTTTGCTAGTGGTTTCGAATTTTGGAGATGATTGATGTGATTTTGTTCTGTTTTCTTATGTTTGTTTAGGGGTATGGTGTACTTACCTTGACGAATATTTATCGATTGGTAAGAAATTGGATTGATATAGCTTATTGTTTCCAGACTTCCTTGCATGATTGAGCTTGGTTGATGTTTTTCACAACAGTTAGCAAAGAAATTCTCTAAGAAGGTGTTCTTAGAAGCTGCCAACTATCAGATTAAAAGGGAAACTCTCCGAAAGGTGCCATTTTGGTTTCCTAGTTATTTTTGTTGTTGCAAGGCCATTTTGGTTGGCATTGGGCGATCTTGCCATCATCCTATGAACTTACTTTTTTTCTTCTTTTTTAAAACTCTTTTGTGCTCTTAAGGGCGGGCAGTTAGCTGCCGTTAACTTAGAGTCAAGGGCAGCCTTGCTTGCAGCAAAGCAGGTGACTAGAACAAAACTACATTTTTCTTTTTATATACATTTGTGTGTGTGTTTGTGTTTGAGGGGCATGGGTATTGTGCGCAAATGCAATTTTTTTTTGGAGGATTGGGTGGGATGCTGCTTTATTTCAGATTGGTGATTTTATTGAGTGAACTGCAGTAAGGGCTTTTATAAGGGAGGATATTGTAGAGTGGCATTTTTTTAGGGCAAAAAGTGGTTTAGTAATCAACAATGTCAAATTCATGATAATTTGATGATGGTTGTACATGGAAATCTCTGGACCATGAAAGTGTTGTGAGGGTTTGCCACTCCTGTCTCTGCACTTATGCTTTCTCTTCCTCTGGCTTTAAACAGGGTTTAGCTGGTGCTGCATCAAGATATGTGGGTTTGAAGAGTATGATGGGGTTGCTTGGCCCAATGTAGAAACTCTTTCCTGACTTCCTTAATTTCTTATTTGATTTTCACTTGCATCCATATCTTTCATTTGATAATTATACCATTAATTGTCATCATTTTCTTTCAAAATTAGAACAGTTTAGAAGTAGTTCTGCCTTAAAACCGTTCTGTTTGCTTATCCCTGTAAATAATAAAAATAACAAGTTCTTCATCATTCTGACCCGGAGCAAATAAAGCATTTCTAGAAAGGGTGCTTCACTGAATCTGGCTACTAGTTACTCCAAATATTCAGATTGTATTTATCATGGAACTCAAGAGATTTGTGAATTAACAATTAGTTGACAGTTCTATCATTAAAATATGACCCTTTCTAGCCTGTAGGGCATTTGAAAAAAAAAAATGTAGACATAGTGGACATCTTCTGTGTTTGATGCATTTAGCTGTTTGCTATCATCAGTGAGAATTTAGTTTCCTTTATTCTTTACTAAATGATTTAAACTTGAATGAAAATGATCTGCTGTTTGCTTATATATTGCATTGATGACCTTTTTCTTTAGATCTTTTTCAACTTGTTGATGATCATGTTAGGCTTACTTAAAAAGGGTGTGTAGTTCAATTTATTGTTCTCTAGAATGCTTTTGAGTTCAACTCAAGTCACAGGAAATTATCATGGGCTATATGCTAAATGGCTAGTGATCTTTTCAATGTCAGTGATTTAATTGAGCATGTTAAAACAGAGGATTGGTATGTGGAGAACTGTGGTTAAGGCAAATGCTGGTGTACTGAACAATAAAATTTATGTTTCCTCCACCAATTTTTGTAATGTTTCTTATGGGTTCTGCTGACTGACAATATAACATTGATTTGTTTTAGGCTTTGGGGAACATTACTAGCCGATGTTGTTATTCAGATGCTTGGAACTGATTATGCTCGAATCATGCGGGCAATTTATGCATTTTCTCAGGTAAACGTACTCTTCAATCTTTTGATTTTGCTTCCATAGTCTTTCCATGGCCTCTCATTTTCTTTTGTCCTTTATGGATGAAGTTGTGATATGTTGTAGATGTGAGTCTCTGTTCTGTTATGTTCACATGTTACATTCATGTCACAAATATTTTTGGACTTTAGCTGTTTGGGGGAACTGAATTCTAATACGCATGCTTTCTTATAATTCTTCCTTAAGATCCGTATCACTCACACGTATCAGTTGCCAAACGAAGATGGCTAAGGACATTGCTGTTTGAGTGCACCCCTTGGTCTTCCTGCTGGTAGCTAGAGCTTCAGACGGTGCTTAGACTGCCTTTGATCGTTTAGTTTTGGGGTACACGAAGAAGAGAATCAGAACCAAAAGCTACTCACTTCGTATGTACATACATCTCCAGCATGTCCCCTGCCAAATGTACAAAATATGTTGCTGAAAGATGGGTGTATTTTCCTAGGCATATCTGACCTCATTGGCGATCTCATAGTAAGTTTACAAGGAAGCAGTCAGATTGTGCAAGTTTATGAGCTGATATTGTCGAGGACATTAGTGAAAATTTCATGGTTTGTTTTATACTCAAACCATCCATACTGTAGTTGCTATTAATCTAACTACCGCTGATGAAAGTTTTCTTTTGTACAAGGGCAACTAGATAACACTAAAAAGTTACCTAACAGAGACTGAACTATATTTATGCCTTCTGATTCACTTCAAGTTTTCCTATAATTTGGACAGAATCTAGCAGGGGCAATGGAAAAGCTGAAGCTTGTGAGATTCCCTTAGCTGCTGTATCCTCTATCCCAGCCAGAGAGGAGCCTGTATATGATGGTTGGTAGGGCCATGAACGAAGAACGATCCAGGTCAAGTGGAGCACCTTCTTGCTTGAGGTTGGCTTGATTATTGGCTTAGTGAGATAAACCCTTGACTGAGCTCTAAGCAAGAGGCTTTAACTGCGTTCGAGCTTTGCTTGCCTCGAAGTTAAGCACTGGAGCTTGCCTTGGGCTAGGCTTCCCCCATCTAGCTGGATCTTTGGCGTATGGGAGGCCATCGTGACGTGCCAAAATCTTTGCCACGATCGGTTCGCTACCAAAAGCCGATAAAAGCCTACTTATCAATTACAATGTTTGAAATAAGTAATAAATCACCAAATGCAAATATAAGAACTTCTTATAAGTGATAAATCACCAAATGCAAATATAAGAACTTCTACTTCTAAGGAAAATGAGTTAGAAGTGTACTCAGCCAATCGTTCTCTAACCGTGCAGCAGACTGAAGCAGGGCAAAGTTTCAACAAAGACTTGCTTTGTTTCTTTTTATTTTGTTAACAAAGATTCTCCAGTCCAGAGCGGCGATAGTTTTGTGTAGGTCAGCTGCACAGGTTGTGTTTTTTTGTTCTTTTATCAGTTTTTATCACTCTTTGATGGATGCTGTCTATTTTTTTATTGGTATTTATTTGTTCTTTTATTATTAGTTATTTATTTAAAAAATACTTATTTTTTAATAATAGCTATTTGTTCTTCTAGTAGTATATAGTTGTGCTTTTAAAGGAACTAACTGTTTTTTTTACCAATAATGGTTTATTCTTTTGCCTCAACAAGCTATTTGTTTTTTTATCAGTTTACAAATTTGAAAAAATGAAGAAAAAAAAAATCTACTTTAGGAAACATAAGAATAATATGAAAAAAAAATGAAACAAAACTAAGAAAAAATATAGACAAATTAAAAAAAATAAAAAATTCCAGACCCTCTAGCATAATGGCTAAGGCCTAAAGGGGCATTGGAGGAGGTCTAAAATTTAATTTCGACCTCTCCACTTCCTACACAATGTCACAAATAAGTTGGTTATATTTCAAGTTCCAAAAAAACTAGCATTACCTTTTCCTTAATTGCAGTATTAACATGTAATATCATATTCTTCCCTTTATGCTTGTAATGATGCCTCTCAATATTAAAAAAGAAAAAAAAGAGCAAAAATATAAGTAAAAAATCAAAAACAAAAATAAAGAAGAAAAAAACTGTGAACAAAAGAAAATAAGATGAGAAAAATGAAAAATACAATGGGCGAAAATGAAAGAAATGAAAACAAAGAAAAAGATGTGAAATTAGAAAAAAAGAAAAATAATGAAAAAAATAGAAAAGAGCAAAAACATAAAAGTGAAAAAAAAAAACATAAGCACAAAAAAGAAATAGAAGCAGAAAATTGAAAAAAAAAATGGAAAGCATAAAAAAGAAAAAACAAAAGCAGAAAATGGGAAAAAAAGGCAAAAACATGATCTGGGGGCTTGAACCCATCCCCATTCTATTTCACTCACAAGCACCAACTACTCTACCAAATGTTGTACTAGTTCACCGAAGAATGCCCTTATCCGCGCATAACTTCTTTCCTTGAAATAAGGCCATAACCATTTTCCAAAAGGGCATGTTATTTCACCTTGGACATAACCTTTCATTAAAAGTTATGTCATTTTACTAATCAGGGGTAGTTATGGTGCGTAACTACCTCTCTAAGGGTCATATATGTTGGGCTGGACATGTCATTTTATCTAAATGATATATCCATTCATAGTAAGGTAGTTATCGAGGTGGTTATTAAAGCAATTATTCCATCTGACAACGTGTACATGCACACTCCATATAATGACCACATGACATCTTCCTATTGGTTCCAAGGTGTTGATATGTTATACACATGTGTCACATCATTCTATCTCTAGCTAGTGTTAGTCCACCCCTTGCTACCTCCTACTATCTTCTAGTTACTCTAGTTAGTTTTCAATCCACCCATCTGGGTCCAGCTACCATGAGTTGGTATAAGCTAAGGTATGCTGACTTGAGTTAGGTGACTTGGGTCAGCCGAAGCTCCTTAAAGTTGAGTAAGCTAAGTCCAACTTACTTGAGCTCCTTCGAGCTAAATTAGGGAACCAATTAGGTGCATTAAGTATGTCTAAGTGCCTTTATAGAATTTGCAACCACTTTTGTTTACTAAATTCCAACATGGCAAGCATGGGTGGGTGGCAGGTCTAGAGATCCATGATAAGTAACTTGTCATCCTTGATCCATAACTAGTTAAAGTCAAAGGGAATAAAAAGTTAGGTGCTAGTTAGCACAGAGTCAACAAATCAAGGCCAATGTTGATCTTTTCCCTTTTTAATTGACAATATATTGACTATCCGTGGGTTATGGGTATGGGTGTAGGTAAAGAAATACTAGTGGGCATAGATAGTGAAATAGGGCACCCATACCTGACCCGACTCATTATAAGCTCTAGAAATAATGATAATTTGGATTAATCGAACCCATTTATTTATTGTTGAAGTTGGGTCAGTTTAGGTTAAACCTTAAAAAACCCAAAAATGTATTAGTCTTCCTAGCCTAACCAAGTTACCCACCACTAGCCTAGCCCACACGCTCCTTAACCCTATTTTACCCATCTCTTAACACTTACATGCTCCCACCTTAACCCAGAGAAATGGCAACACAAAGCCTCATGAACCTACCTCAGCCCTTCGTTCTTTTTGCAAAATTTCAGTGTGTGGCAGCTTTTCCTTCTTGCGTAGGGCCGAGACCCACTGTAACTCTCAGTTTCAAATTCTCAGTTCCTCCAACGACACTAATCTAGTTGACTCTCAATCTCAGTTCCTTCTCTCATTCTCTCTCTTAGTCTTAGATTGTCATCCTTATCCTCACCAAGTCATCAATGCCCAGTCCTCTATATCTTTTTCAATTTTTTTTCTCTCTTTATCTTAGTCTCAGAACTATAATTTTTCAAGCTTTTAAATTTGGTTTTCCATGGGGGTTGTGATTTGTAGAATATAAGAAAATGGTGGTTCTCTAAGTTGAAGTTAAAGCTAACTTTGTTTCAATTCACTAGTTTGTTCATGTATAAATTAAGGCTTATATCGTTTTATTTAACGTGAAAAACTTAGCATGTTTTTCTATAGGGCAGCCTCTTTTATACATTGTGTATCATCTAAATGCCATTTAAAGGCCATGTTATTTACCATCAAACCGGGTGCTTTGTTTCGCTTTATCTAGTTGGGACAAAGTACTGTAGAATGACACACATTTCGGTCTCTTGGCTTCTGAGCCAAAAAAAAAGGGGGGTGAAATGAGCCACGAACTACGATACGCCAATCGACATGGGTTCCTGATGGTTGGCGGTGGCCCTTAATGCAGTGATCCATGTGGACAGTTCGAAACACACCAGTTGAGGAGGGTGGAGCAGGCGACTGAGAGAGGACTTGGGAATGGAGACATATACAGTTGGACATAAACTGAACGAATATGAACAAACCATATTTGTGTTTGTTCATTTAATTTTTAATGAACATAAACAATAAACAAACGCAACCTCTTTGTTCATATTCGTTCGTTTATTAATAAATGAATACGAATATAAATACGAACAATTAAAGCTGATGACTATTATCAATTTGAATTAAAATGAGTCTAGTAATGACTGACAGGGCAATAGGTGATAATGAGATAAATTATGGGTTAATGCTATGGGACTCGACTTAGTGCTGCAGCAAGTTTACGCTGTGAGGGAAATGACTGATTATGTTTGGGGAAACAAAGATAATAGATTAATTTAAGGGAGATTGAAGCATAATCATGTGTGTGTGGAGTAGGTGGATACTAATTAATATATAAATCATAAATGTATAGCTAATATGTAAATAAACAAACAAATAGATATAAATAAATAAATAAATAAATAAATAAATAAATAAATAAATAAATAAATATAAATGAATAATAACCGAACAATTTGTAAATGTAAATGACCGAATAAGAATTTTTTTGTATTCGTTTGTTTAACTAATCGAACAAAAAAATCTATTTATGTTCATTCGTTTAACTAAATAAACGATCATAAATGAACTTATACCAAATGGTTCACGAACGGTTCACTGGGCACCGTGCTTGTTTACACCCCTAGAGATACCCTCAAGCAAGTGATGCTTGTTTTTTGGGGATGGGTAAAGTTGGTGGGCGGAAAAGCCAATAACATATGGAAACAAAAGTTGGGTAAACATGGCTAAATTTATTCATCTCTAAGGGTCTGTTAATCAATCCAATGCAAGTGTCTCGCGTTCTCACCAAAAACACAATAACAAGAGTATGTTAATCTTGACCGAATAGTTTTGTTGCAGAATTGCATATATTTTATTTTTTGCTACAAACTTACCCATCCTATATTTTATATTGCAGAATTACGTATTATATATAATCAATTTTTGTGTTAATATTATCTAAAACTCTTAAATTGCTATTATTATTATTATTTTTGCTTCAAACATGTCACCTTTAGTTCTATATTACTATCAAATAATACATTAAGTAAATATTTTATAAAACTTAAAATTTCAACTTATGATTCTAAAAACTTTTATAGCCAAATCTTTTATTTGAATAAAAGGCTCAAATGTAAAACGCATGCTAAAGTTTGTACTGTTAAATATTTTATAAAACTTAAAATTTCAACTTAGCATTTTAAAAACGTTCATAACTAAATTTTTTATTTGAATAAAAAATTAAATGTATGATAAAATTGAAGCTAAAGTTTGTATTGCTGTAAAAAGTACCTTTGAAAATAATTTTTTTGTCAATTAAGTTTTTTTGGTTTTGCAAATTGAATAAGTATATACTGTGAAAACTTATTATGTGGTAAAATTCATACTAAAGTTTCACATGAAAATCTATAATGTTGCATATTAAAAAAAAAGGTATAAAAAGTATATATTAAAAAATTATATAAGGGAACATTTTATAGTTTGCATATATTTTTCATTTATCCTAAAATTATAAGTTCTTTTACTCTTTTAATGATAAAAAAGATTTATATTGTCTATTTAATTAGAGTTGTGTTAGTATTAGGAATCTAAAAGAGGAAAAGAAAAGAATCTATTTACAGAGATATAAATATATAGCTGTCTATTTAATTAGATATTTAGTAATATTAAATTACTAAAAAAGCAAAGTGGGATGCTTTTAGCCTTTGATTTTTGGGAAATTTACTATTTTGACTACTAAACTTAGTTAATTTTAAAAAATATGACCTAAGTTTATTCTACTATAAAAAATACCTTTGAATATAAAATTTTTGTCAATTGAGTTTTCTTTTCTCTACTTGGATGAGTTTATACTTTGAAAGCTTAGGTATTTGGTTTACATTAGAGCAATCATATAATCCACATATGACTCAAGCACATACTATGCAAAAGAAAAAAGAACTATTATTGAAGCAAAGGTCATTGTGAAAAATTTTAGAAAAAAAATTCTTAACTCCTAAAATTAGTTGCTTATATGATAATAAAGAGGAATTTTAGTAGCAACTCTTTTTTTTTCTTTACATTTTTATAATATTTTAAAATATTGGAAAATTTATAATGATTATTTTTCTCACATGTTCATCATTTTGAATGTTGAAACATAAGTTTTTATTCTTAGCAACTAACTATTTTCTATACTAAATAATATTAATGTATTTTTATTTTTATTATTTTTTTAGAGCCAATCAAATCTTATGAGTTGTTTCAAAGTAGCATTGTGCATGTATTGTATTTAGGCTTTAATTTTTTGAAAAATCATTACTTAACCACAAATTTAGTTAAATTTGACAAATATGTCCTAATTTTTTTTTATAAATGTTTTTGAATTTTAGTTTTGGGTCAATTTATTTTCTTTTTCCTTCACTTGCCATTCAAACTACTATCTTCATCTCAAGTTCTTTGCACTATTTCAGTTTTTATTACTTAAGTTTGACTTAAATTTTGTTATATTAATATTTGTTCAAAAAATTTAAAAAAAATTTCTTAAAAAATTAACATTTTTATAGTTTCTAAATGTAATTTTGTAAATTTTTTTCTAAAAATATTAAAATAAATAAATTTAAGTCAAAAACCTAAAATGTTACAAAGAACTTGTGATAGAGAGAGTATAATAATAATAATAATAATAATAATAATAATAATAATAATTAAAAAAACTTACAACCTTTCATCG